>CM065304.1:2182368-2224491 GCA_033032175.1 Saturnia japonica | reverse complement strand
GCGATCCACCCCATCTTTACACGGGTGCAATTTACAAAGTGGTGAATTTGGTATTTAAAAATGTTTAATTTAAAACTTTAAGTATTGATAGCTCATTACTTCATACTTAGTTAAGAAAAGTGCGCTTAACTCACGACGCGCATTTCATCATAGGTGCCGACCAACCGTTTTGCTGCAAGATATTTCTTTGGTTGTGCGTAATTTTGTAACTGTTAATATTTTCTACGGTACTCATTTCAATTATATAATTTACAGGACCATTTAATCTACGTTAAATGTTCAAGTTAACTAACATATTTATTTGGATAAAGGTTAATACTGAATTAGAAAAAATAGCTTGGCAAATAACCTAATTATTATGATAAAGTTAAAAATGGCTACTCTGCGTCGACATTACAAGATATACGTATGTCATCGCAAATTTATCTTTAGGTTTTTTTATAGAACTACAATTCTTTACTATATTATTTTGAAGTATCTCTAAGGTTTAGCCAGGGTAAGCCATGTAAGCGCCCGAAAATCGATTGATTCATTTGATTACAAAACATTAGATTTTCTCTACTATATAAAAACTTTATTGAAAACTATTGTATGTGTAGTAGACCTTTCTTTAAAAATTGTCTAAATGAAAGTTAAAACCGTATTAATATCCGTTCCGTGGTTTAGAAGAAGTAAACGGACAAACAGACAGACGCGGATAACGACTTTCTTTTATACTATTTATTGAATTCATTACATATCTATACAATTAATTAAATTCAAGTATCTGTTTGTAATTTTAAAATAACAGCTTTTTACTTAATGCATATGAAATTATATACAAAACGTACAACAAAAAACCCATTTTTTTTTTTAATTAGTCTTTTTGTTCCGGGTAATCCCCGAAACGGTTGGACCGATTTTGATGAATTTATAGAAAGTAACTTAGGCTACTTTTATTTTACAAAATAATTAGGGTTCCGCACAAATAAAAGAAAATGGTCACGGTGAATCAATTCAGGCGCTTAAATGGCTTACGCTGAGTAACCCATAAGAAATATGTATATCAAATTAATGTACTAAATAATTGTAGACATTAAAAAGACCTACAAAAAAGTCAGCGAGAGTATACGTCTATCTTCTAAGAAAACCCCATAATAAGCATTCTTGTCTTTAAAATAGCCGGGAGCGGGGGAGCACGATCCGCGCGGGCATTCTGTAGTTCACGCGAGCGAAGCCACGGGCACAGCTAGTATATGTATAAGAGATTGCTTATTTAATCTTTTTGAGCGATGTACAGATTTGCATTTACTGGCTCTACTAATTTTAAGTAACGATGTAACAGAATATGGCAACACACTAAGTACACACTGGTAGGTGCTTGGGAAATGTATACTCACTTAATAATTATCAGTAATTAATAGTAATTAAATATTAGTAATTTTAAATCAGTCCATCCGTTCTCATGTGATTGACTTACAAATAAACAGCATTTCTTTAATGCCCGTCGGCTCTGCTTTAGTAACTACGTAGTAGTTATTTACATCCCGTAATTTTATTTTTACTCATATTGTTGACAATTCATATGCCGTATCAATTGAGGCATGGCGTGTATTTCCCGTGTACAATTTACATCATAATCGGTTGAAAATTGTTATTCTATTGTACGATAAGAAATGCATTATTAACGATTCATACAGCGTATCAATTATGGTATGATGTATGCTTCAGTCTACAGAATTTGATCAGAATCGGTTGAGGATTGATGGAAATTATTTTTTTTTTACTTTTTTATTATTCCTAAAAGAAATATTAACAATTCTTATAGGCCATCAATTATGTAAATACTTAGACTTCTCGTGTACAAAATTTCATCAAAATCGGTTAAGAATGAGTGAAAATAGTTTTTTTCGGATTTTTTTTTTTGTTTACGATTTCTGAAAATTATATTGTTGTTTCTTATACCCAATCAATTGACCGATGATGTAAGCATCGTGTGTACAAAATTTCATAAGAATAGATCAAGCCGTTTTTGAGTTAAATCTGGAACATACAAACAGATAGACAGACAAAAATTGTTTTAATGAAATATTCGTGATCAGTATTGTTTTTATAAGTGGCTATCTAGAGATTTTAGAAAGTAGTAAAAGTTTGCAAATATCTCTCTGTTTATATTTATAACAAGGTAATAATGAACAACCTCTTTAAAATTAGACACGTGCCCATGGAGTAGTCACCGGATTCCGTTACTCTGGATTACCAATGCTCGTCAAATTGATCTTATTCGAGTCTCATAACCTGTAGCTTCCCTCATTGGAGGTGAGTGTCGAACTGTCGCGAGGCGCTAACGTCTGCTCGCAGAGCATTGACTTAATAAAATAAAATACTTTTACAAGAAAAAGGGAATTACGCGTCACCTTTTTGTAAAACATGAAATGGTTTTTAATTAAGGTATCTGCAGGCAGTGAATCGGAGTCGGCGCTTGTCAAAATCCAATTTTCCTTCGACTTACTTAAATGGAGTTTTTCCGTGAAAATGTTTTCGGCATCTTATCGAAACACTCGTCTTGTACATAAGATAAATAATATAATTCAGAGGAATTACATTCGAGATCATCGGTCTTTTCAGCTTTTCAATAAAATTCGTTTTGAAGCGGTTCAAAATAGGTATATCGTTTTCTTTCATTAATAGCGAATAAGTATTCTTTTATAATGTAAATGTATGTAAACGGTTACAACATACTAGCTGTGTCCTTCGGCTTTTTTTTTTTTTCCTTTTTTTTTTTTTAGAACTGACTACACTGTTAGCCTTAGGGGCCCTAAAGCCGCTGCGGCTTTTACATGCTTCACCGGACTTGGGGGCGAGCGCAGAGGGCACTCAGCCGCGAAAGTTTTGTGGACGACTCGCACGAGGGTGCCAAAGTGGCCGGACCTCGGCTCGGGCGGTCGTCGCGTTCGCAAATAGGTCGCGATCTATTCGAATCCCTACACCTACGATTCGAGCTAACTAAATATACACATAGGCACGTTCCCTTCCTCCTGGGAGGAAGGAAGGAACCGTGCGTATTGTAGTATTCAATAATCGGAATGTTTCTACACTAACTAGCGCTAAACTAACTAGCGTAATAAAAAGAAAAAAAAAAAGGTCCCCACAGAACCTATGTACCTGTGTAGGTGTGCACGTGTGTATGTTCATACGTGTGTAGTGTTGTATGTAGGTAGCTAAGTGATGCACGTACAGTGTCACTTGTATCGCGCGGGCGGTTGCCTGACCCATAGGGTTTCACACCGAGGAACGGACCTAGGCTTGGGTTACCGCTAGAGAGGGTGGACGTGACGGGTTGTCCTTCGGCATCACCCGTGTTAATTTTATCCGACAAACACTGCGCAGCCAACAATCCTGTGTAGCATATCATAATTGCTTCTCATTGCCCCAATTACAACTTATTTCAAATATTTTCATTGTATCCTATCAATTATGTGTCTAAATAACATGCTATGAAGGGCAAAACTTAACTTAATAAAATTGTCTTTATGATGAAGTAACTGTTATTTGCTAAGGATTAATATGCCATGTCTAATTTACAATAAACGCGCATAAATCTATATTAATTTAATCGTCAACATAAAAAAAAATCGCACAATACCTTATTGTCACATATATAAGAGATAGGCACATGTACCATCGCGGGATTTATTTTAATTATACTAAGGGTCAATATTTTTGTAAAACATTATATTTATGTATCATAAACGATTATGTCAGTGCACGCGAATAAAGAATTTCGGGAGGGCTTCAACACATCCTACTTAGTTACCAAAAATCAATACATAAAGCTAGCTGAGAGTTGTAGCCTAATGTTAGATAGCCTATACTATTCCTCGTCAATCTAGCTATAAGTACAAAAATAATGTTTCGAATCCGACTCCTAGTTCCAGTGATTAAGCGTGCTTTAAACAAACAAACAAAAAACCTTTTTGCTTTATATTATATTAACTAGCTGTGCCCCACGACTTCATCCGTGTTAATTTTATCCGACGAAACGGCCGCGCCGTCAACGTCTAATAAATAATTTAACAATGAAAATAAAAAAAAAAGTATAAAGATAATGAAAAATATACTGAACTACGATACCCCACAATGTGTTAACACATAGGTAGGTAAATATAACGATTAGACGATTCCTATCTGTTGTTGACTATTATTTAAAGTAACACGGCAGGACAAGTCAAGTAACGATTCAAAAACACCCTAAAACCTAAAACATTCTAATTAAAGACAAAATCATAACGTTAATAATATATTCTTATTATAATAAGTCGTGGAATTATTTATGATTTGCCCCCCATTGAAAATATTGTAAGAGTCAGGGCCTCTAAGGCTAACAGTATAGTCAGTCAAAAAAAAAGAGCGGCATGTCCTACCAGTCGCAGTGTCCGTCGGTCCGCACGGGGACGGGCACTGCGCCTGGTAGGGGCTATTACTGCCTAACGATTGTTGTCGGTTTCCTTCGATACATGCCTACGTTAAACAGCTCTCTTTCTATTTCGACACCGCAAAACGCACGCGAATCCGTTAATACAAATAAGCAGGCACTATGTTCCGGCGCCCACGGACATCTTGCAAACCGGCAGCGCAATTTTTTAATTGATCTCGATGATCACATCGAAAATTCGAATAAATATTACACATCCGAATTTCCGGGACAGAGCGTGCCAGCCCTACGCCCGCGTTACCAACAATCTCTCCGCAGCTGGAGGTGGCTCAATTTCGCTCCAGCACATCCCGTCACGTCCACCCTCTCTAGCGGTAAACAAAGCGTAGGTCCGTTCTATTCCGTGTGAAACCCTTGGGTCAGGCAACCAAACCGCGATACAAGTGACACTTTACGTTATTCACTTAAGCTAGCTGTGCACCAACACTTCATCCGTATGAATTTACACACGTGCACACCACGCAGGTACATACGTCTGTGAGGGACCTTTATATGAAAATAAAAAAAAAAGTTAGTTAGCGCTAGTTAATGTAGAAACATCCCGATAATTGTATACACATACGTACGGTTCCTTCATTCCTCCCAGGAGGATTCCTATCGTGCCTATGTGTATATTATTTAAATCGAACACGAGGTGTAGTAATTCGAATTAGATCGCGACCTATATCGAAAACTCGACTACCGAGCCGAGGTCCGGCCACGTTAGACCCTCGTGTAGTATCAACGAAATTTTGGTTGAGTGCCCCTCTGAAATCTCCCAAGTCAGGTGAAGCTGTAAAAGCCGCAGCGGCTTAGGGCCCAAAAGAAAAAGCGGTGTCCTCAGTTCAAGAAAAAAAAAAAAAAAAGGAAAGAAAAAAAAAAAAAAAAAGGAAATTAAAACAAAAAATTGTTGTCGGGTTCTTGTATATACACTCAACTGTTCGGTTAATTTTAATATCGCGATGTAGGATACTTCGTATGTGGCGAGATAGATGTCGCTACACAATTAATAAAATCGAAGTGTCTGTTTGTAACGTCAAACAGTTTTTTACTAAATGCATATGAAAGTATATACGATACCTATAACATTAAACGCATTTTTAAAATTTTTGTCTGTCTGTCTGTTTATTCCGAGTAATCTCCGAAATGGTTGGGCTGATTTTGACGGGACTTTCACTTATAGATAGCTGATATTATAGAGAGTAACTTAGGCTAATTTTATTTTAGAAAAAGAAGAAGAACTAGAAAAAAAAACTGTTCATAGTGAATTAATTCGGGCGCTTAAATGGCTTACGCTGAGTTAACCATAAGAGATATAGCAAAATAATGTACTAAATAATTTTAGGTATTAAAAAGACCTACAATAAAGTCAAGAGTATTCATCTGTCTTCTAAAGAACACCCATAATAAGCATTTTTGTCTTTAAAATAGCCGGGAGCGGGGGAAAAGATTCAAGCGGGCACACTGTAATCCACGTGAGCGAACCCGCGGTCACAGCTATATAGCACAAATATATTTAATAGAAAGCATGTTTAGTTAATAATTACGAAGTAAGCTTATAATAACTTTTTACATACAGCTGTCTGGGTATTATAACGTTTTTACGAAATATCACTACAGATCTTCTTAGAATATGGAGTCAACTAAACATGATACATTAAACTTATATTTACAACGAAAGTCTAAATGCAATAAAATAATGATTTGCTCATTTAGTTCCCAGCATAATGAATGCCGCTGTTATAATAGTAATAATTTTGATTCGAATGACAAATGGGAGAATACTTAGGGTTTCACTGATTCTTATTTTTTCATTAGACTTAAACAGCAATTTCGGATTTTTGTCGTGGAAAAAAAGTCAAATGAATTAAAAAATAAAAACAGTAAAACTAAATTTATATTCATTGATTCCGAGGCCATTACTTTTGCCTTGTTGTTTATGTTCGCGCCTGAAGTTTTGATTCAACATTATATGTATAATATTCATCATATTGTTTTTAAACCATCTGAAAGTTGTTTATTTAAAAAAAAACGTGTATAGGAAACTTAGTTTTTATTTGTTAAACCGGTCACTGGAGAACTTTCAACGTCGCGCTTATTAAAACAACTGTTCCTTTTAGTTTCCTTCTTCTTGTTTATATTCGTGAGTTTAAATTAAATGTTTATACGGTTCTTCTCATACTGAGTAGTGTTTGAACAGCGAGTAAAGGAAGTAAACTTCTTATAGAAAATTCATTATTAATTCAGGATATATTCACAATTAAACAACTTATATATTAAATTACAATTTATTAGTATGCCCATAACATTTAAAACTTGTTATCATCTCATTTATACATTTATTTTTAGTAAGTATTGTATGTATTTATTATTTGATATAGTCAACTTTTGACATTGCCGTTTTTATGAATGTAATAATTTGCTTTTTGTTAGACATTTTCACTTAAATATTTTCACAAACTTCACAATTATTAAATTGTTTTTTAATTTTTATTATACTATTATTCTGTATAAAATTTATAAGTGGAGCATCGGGGTGCACTGAAAAATGCCCTTAGTACTTAATTATAAATATAATCGAGAGTGCAGGACACTAAAAGCCATTTCAATAAACTAGGTGTCTCTCAATGATAGAAATTCGTCCAGCGACTTTTTAATCATAGGCTATTTTCTATTTAGCATTTGCAGTATGAACCTAAACAATGAATATTATATCACTTGCTGTCATTTTTCTTTGGGTGACAATGTCAATATTTTGGGGGGTCTAAGTTCAATGGCACTGGTCGGCTTAGGATTCGTAGTATTAATTTTAGGTTTCTGCACTTTATCTCCATATAAACTTTAACCATGCCAAATCTGACAGTCTTCCGTGTACGGAATACGCTTAAAAATTGGTAGAAAGCTTTTGCTTCACGTATTATTCTATAGAAAGGTAGTGATAATAACTAATATGTTTCGATGCAAGCTTGATGAAAAGCGGCCTCTCGACGAGGAACAGATTTACATGACACGGGTTTGATAAACGGCTTCTCAATTATCGGAGACTCTCGTGTAGTTAGCAGAGAGGCCGGTGTCGCGTTATTAACGTTTTCCCCGAGGCGGGACCGTTCCTCCCGACCACCTTTTGTGGTTATTGCATGGTTAGGGTTCGAACCGTTTTGGTTACACTACGTTAAAGGTTTGCACCCTTCGCTTAATAGACAATCACATGATTGTATATACATATATGAATACACTAGTGGCGGCCCGCGGCTCCACACGTGTTTATTACGCAGTATCTTATTTACCATCTCGTAATTTTAGTTTTACTCATATCAAATACCTCTTTACTTCCAATCTGCAAAATTTCATCAAAATCCGTTTAGAATGAATGAAAACTTAATTTTTGATATGTTTTCGAAACGTTTCTCGTCTTCTTCGAATTATTATTTAGATGGATAAATAGGAATGCAGAGAATGAGTTTTCAGCATAAATATTTATTAGGTATATTTACAATCAGGTTAATAAAGTTTAGACAGAATTTCCATTAATATATTAATTATGAAATTACGTTGGAATGAAACGACTAAATAGATAGTTTACGCATTTATTATATACTAAAACTATGGGGGCATTCAAGTATTACATAACGCAACTTAATTAAGATTTTTGCCCCCCCCCCCCCCCCCCCCCCAATGTAAAGCGTTGTAAATTTTTCTGTACCCCCCTTCCCTCCTTAAACGTAAAGTAACACCTAAGTTAGCAAGACAGCATAAGAGCTGTAACTACTGTCCTGGACCATCTGAAACATACAAAATTAATTAATTAGTTTATATAATTTTAGTTTTTCATTGATTTTTCAAAATTTTTCTATTGACCTACTACCATCCGCGCACGTCATCAGACGCGTCTTGGATTCCCGCACACGAAGAGCTATCAACCTCCCGGATACACCAACGGAAAATTGGTCGAAATTGCAAAAACCCCCAATTTTATCATATTGGAATTTTTTTTTAATCTCCAAATACTTTCTTCTGGATCTCAACAGGTGCATTCCCTGGAATACGTTGCCGCCGGTAACTGCTGTCCTGGACCATCTGAAACATACAAAATTAATTAATTAGTTTATTTAAATTTTAGTTTTTCATTGATTTTTCAAAATGTTTCTATTGACCTACTACCATACGCGCACGTCATCAGACGCGTCTCGGCGTCCCGGATACGGAGAGGTATCACTCTCCCGGTTACACCAACGGAAACAGTACAAGATTTTCAATATTTCATCGAAAAACTGAAAATTAACTTTATAAAAATTTACATACAAGTCCATATACAAATATCTTGTTCACATACCTGCGTTACATAGCCGTGTCATATATCAAATTCTTCTTCTCGTCTTGCTTCATCTTGTTATACAAAAACAAGATACAGTTACAGTACTAGTTTTTCGATTTTTCATGGAATAACTGAAAATTTTTATACTCGACTTTGACAATTTATATAGAACTGTATATAAGAAATATATTGTTTATTTTTGTGGTTAGTATTCCCCCGCACACATTGCTGTCATCGCTTGTGTAGCGGCGGTCCATCTGTAATAGAAATTCACTAAAATTATTAAATTACACTTTTTAACACTTACCATCGAAAGTAAAAACAGCATACCTACTTTTATAATTTCAGTATATTTCTTATAACCTCCCGGATCCGTGGACACCTTTCCTCTCGTTCACATCATCAGACGCGTCTCGGCGTCTCGGCGTCCCGGATACGGAGAGGTATCACTCTCCCGGTTACTCCAACGAGAAGTGGCGTCAAAATCGCAAAAAAACCCAATTTTATCGTATTGGAATAATTTTTTTAAATCTCCAAATACTTTCTCCTGGATCTCAACAGGTGCATTCCCTGGAACACGTTGCCGCTGGTAACTGCTGTCCTGGACCATCTGAAACACACAAAATTAACTAATTAGTTTATTTAAATTTTAGTTTTTCATTGATTTTTCAAAATGTTTCTATTGACCTACTACCATCCGCGCACGTCATCAGACGCGTCTTGGTGTACCGCACACGGAGAGCTATCTACCGCCCGGATACACCTACGGACACAGTACAAGATTTTCAATATTTCATCGAAAAACTGAAAATTAACTTTAAAAAAATTTACATATAAGTCCATATACAAATATCTTGTTCACATACCTGCGTTACATAGCCGTGTCATATATCAAATTCTTCTTCTCGTCTTGCTTCATCTTGTTATACAAAAACAAGATACAGTTACAGTACTAGTTTTTCGATTTTTCATGGAATAACTGAAAATTTTTATACTCGACTTTGACAATTTATATAGAACTGTATATAAGAAATATATTGTTTATTTTTGTGGTTAGTATTCCCCCGCACACATTGCTGTCATCGCTTGTGTAGCGGCGGTCCATCTGTAATAGAAATTCACTAAAATTATTAAATTACACTTTTTAACACTTACCATCGAAAGTAAAAACAGCATACCTACTTTTATAATTTCAGTATATTTCTTATAACCTCCCGGATCCGTGGACACCTTTCCTCTCGTTCACATCATCAGACGCGTCTCGGCGTCTCGGCGTCCCGGATACGGAGAGGTATCACTCTCCCGGTTACTCCAACGAGAAGTGGCGTCAAAATCGCAAAAAACCCAATTTTATCGTATTGGAATAATTTTTTTAAATCTCCAAATACTTTCTTCTGGATCTCAACAGGTGCATTCCCTGGAACACGTTGCCGCTGGTAACTGCTGTCCTGGACCATCTGAAACACACAAAATTAACTAATTAGTTTATTTAAATTTTAGTTTTTCATTGATTTTTCAAAATGTTTCTATTGACCTACTACCATCCGCGCACGTCATCAGACGCGTCTTGGTGTACCGCACACGGAGAGCTATCTACCGCCCGGATACACCTACGGACACAGTACAAGATTTTCAATATTTCATCGAAAAACTGAAAATTAACTTTAAAAAAATTTACATATAAGTCCATATACAAATATCTTGTTCACATACCTGCGTTACATAGCCGTGTCATATATCAAATTCTTCTTCTCGTCTTGCTTCATCTTGTTATACAAAAACAAGATACAGTTACAGTACTAGTTTTTCGATTTTTCATGGAAAAACTGAAAATTTTTATACTCGACTTTGACAATTTATATAGAACTGTATATAAGAAATATATTGTTTATTTTTGTGGTTAGTATTCCCCCGCACACATTGCTGTCATCGCTTGTGTAGCGGCGGTCCATCTGTAATAGAAATTCCATAAAATTATTAAATTACACTTTTTAACACTTACCATCGAAAGTAAAAACAGCATACCTACTTTTATAATTTCAGTACATTTCTTATAACCTCCCGGATCCGTGGACACCTTTCCTCTCGTTCACATCATCAGACGCGTCTCGGCGTCTCGGCGTCCCGGATACGGAGAGGTATCACTCTCCCGGTTACTCCAACGAGAAGTGGCGTCAAAATCGCAAAAAACCCGATTTTATCGTATTGGAATTTTTTTTTTAAATCTCCAAACACTTTCTTCTGGATCTCAACAGGTGCATTCCCTGGAACACGTTGCCGCTGGTAACTGCTGTCCTGGACCATCTGAAACACACAAAATTAATTAACTAGTTTATTTAAATTTTAGTTTTTCATTGATTTTTCAAAATGTTTCTATTGATCTACTACCATCCGCGCACATCATCAGACGCGTCTCGGCGTCCCGGATACGGAGAGGTATCACTCTCCCGGTTACTCCAACGAGAAGTGGCGTCAAAATCGCAAAAAACCCAATTTTATCGTATTGGAATTATTTTTTTAAATCTCCAAATACTTTCTTCTGGATCTCAACAGGTGCATTCCCTGGAACACGTTGCCGCTGGTAACTGCTGTCCTGGACCATCTGAAACACACCAAAATTAACTAATTAGTTTATTTAAATTTTAGTTTTTCATTGATTTTTCAAAATGTTTCTATTGACCTACTACCATCCGCGCACGTCATCAGACGCGTCTTGGTGTACCGCACACGGAGAGCTATCTACCTCCCGGATACGCCTACGGACACAGTACAAGATTTTCAATATTTCATCGAAAAACTGAAAATTAACTTTATAAAAATTTACATACAAGTCCATATACAAATATCTTGTTCACATACCTGCGTTACATAGCCGTGTCATATATCAAATTCTTCTTCTCGTCTTGCTTCATCTTGTTATACAAAAACAAGATACAGTTACAGTACTAGTTTTTCGATCTTTCATGGAAAAACTGAAAATTTTTATACTCGACTTTGACAATTTATATAGAACTGTATATAAGAAATATATTGTTTATTTTTGTGGTTAGTATTCCCCCGCACACATTGCTGTCATCGCTTGTGTAGCGGCGGTCCATCTGTAATAGAAAAATTCACTAAAATTATTAAATTACACTTTTTCACACATACCATCGAAAGTAAAAACAGCATACCTACTTATATAATTTCAGTACATTTCTTATAACCTCCCGGATCCGTGGACACCTTTCCTCCCGTTCACATCATCAGACGCGTCTCGGCGTCCCGGATACGGAGAGGTATCACTCTCCCGGTTACTCCAACGAGAAGTGACGTCAAAATCGCAAAAAACTCGATTTTATCGTATTGGAATAATTTTTTTAAATCTCCAAATACCTTCTTCTGGATCTCAACAGGTGCATTCCCTGGAACACGTTGCCGCTGGTAACTGCTGTCCTGGACCATCTGAAACACACAAAATTAATTAATTAGTTTATTTAAATTTTAGTTTTTCATTGATTTTTCAAAATGTTTCTATTGATCTACTACCATCCGCGCACATCATCAGACGCGTCTCGGCGTCCCGGATACGGAGAGGTATCACTCTCCCGGTTACTCCAACGAGAAGTGGCGTCAAAATCGCAAAAAACCCAATTTTATCGTATTGGAATTATTTTTTTAAATCTCCAAATACTTTCTTCTGGATCTCAACAGGTGCATTCCCTGGAACACGTTGCCGCTGGTAACTGCTGTCCTGGACCATCTGAAACACACCAAAATTAACTAATTAGTTTATTTAAATTTTAGTTTTTCATTGATTTTTCAAAATGTTTCTATTGACCTACTACCATCCGCGCACGTCATCAGACGCGTCTTGGTGTACCGCACACGGAGAGCTATCTACCTCCCGGATACGCCTACGGACACAGTACAAGATTTTCAATATTTCATCGAAAAACTGAAAATTAACTTTATAAAAATTTACATACAAGTCCATATACAAATATCTTGTTCACATACCTGCGTTACATAGCCGTGTCATATATCAAATTCTTCTTCTCGTCTTGCTTCATCTTGTTATACAAAAACAAGATACAGTTACAGTACTAGTTTTTCGATCTTTCATGGAAAAACTGAAAATTTTTATACTCGACTTTGACAATTTATATAGAACTGTATATAAGAAATATATTGTTTATTTTTGTGGTTAGTATTCCCCCGCACACATTGCTGTCATCGCTTGTGTAGCGGCGGTCCATCTGTAATAGAAAAATTCACTAAAATTATTAAATTACACTTTTTCACACATACCATCGAAAGTAAAAACAGCATACCTACTTATATAATTTCAGTACATTTCTTATAACCTCCCGGATCCGTGGACACCTTTCCTCCCGTTCACATCATCAGACGCGTCTCGGCGTCCCGGATACGGAGAGGTATCACTCTCCCGGTTACTCCAACGAGAAGTGGCGTCAAAATCGCAAAAAACCCAATTTTATCGTATTGGAATTATTTTTTTAAATCTCCAAATACCTTCTTCTGGATCTCAACAGGTGCATTCCCTGGAACACGTTGCCGCCGGTAACTACTGTCCTGGACCATCTGAAACATACAAAATTAATTAATTAGTTTATTTAAATTTTAGTTTTTCATTGATTTTTCAAAATGTTTCTATTGATCTACTACCATCCGCGCACGTCATCAGACGCGTCTCGGCGTCCCGGATACGGAGAGGTATCACTCTCCCGGTTACTCCAACGAGAAGTGGCGTCAAAATCGCAAAAAACCCAATTTTATCGTATTGGAATTATTTTTTTAAATCTCCAAATACCTTCTTCTGGATCTCAACAGGTGCATTCCCTGGAACACGTTGCCGCCGGTAACTACTGTCCTGGACCATCTGAAACATACAAAATTAATTAATTAGTTTATTTAAATTTTAGTTTTTTAAACACTATTATACAGATAACGCATGGCAGCCGTTAGGTTATTTTTCTAAGAAAATGACAGCTTCGCAGACTAAATATAGTACTTATGACAGAGAATTATTAGCAGTATATCTAGCAATTAAGTATTTTAGGAATATGGTTGAAGGACGAAATTTAGTAATTTTTACAGATCATAAACCATTAACCTTTGCTTTTTCAAAGATAGGCAGTGTAAATGAATTACCACGACGCGTTAGACAATTATTATACATCAATGAGTTTACTACGTGCATAAAACATATTCAAGGCGATAAAAATGTTGTAGCGGGAGTCAATTTCTGTTCCCACCTTACTTAATTACGCTGAAATCGCGCAAGCTCAAGCCAGTGACGAGGTACTTGTTGACCTACGTAAGCATTCAAACAAATGGAATTTTAAAGAGATACTGTTACCGGGGAGTGACCTACCTATTGTGTGCGAAATGACCACAAAGCGAGCCAGACCATATTTGCCTCAACAATTCAGACGACTAACATTTGACTCTGTTCATAATATTAGCCATCCAGGGATCCGAACTTCGCGAAAGCTTGTTAAAGAAAGATTTTTCTGGGTAAATATGAACAGTGACGTAGGCAAATGAGCTAAGTCGTGCATTAAGTGTCAGCGTGTGAAGGTTCATAGACATGTAAAATCAGAGTTAGGAAATTTTCCACTAGCTGAAAGATTCATGCATATACATGTAGACATAGTAGGTCCTTTGCCAATTTCATTGCAAGATTTTAGGTATCTTGTTACCATTATTGATAGACAGACTGGTTGGCCCGAAGCATTTCCGGTTAGAGATATCACAGCAGAAACCATAGCTAAGGTTATTTTTGAAGGCTGGATATCACGTTTTGGCTGTCCTGCTAAGCTGACAAGCGATCAGGGCAGACAATTTGAAAGTAACGTTTTTAAAGAACTAATGAAATGTTTAGGTATTAATAAAACGCGTACCACACCCTACCACCCTCAATGTAACGGTATAGTTGAGAGATGGCACAGGTCTCTCAAAGCTGCACTTATGGCAAGATTAGATTCTAGTACATGGGTCGAAGAATTACCGATAGTCTTGTTAGGACTACGAGTAGCACCAAGGAATGACACTAGTGTTAGTGCTGCGGAAATGACTTACGGACAAACACTTAGATTGCCCGGAGATTTTTTGTTAATATAGATGGTTATAGTAATATTAGTAACCATTGTGAATACGTGGAACACCTTCGCAGAATGATAGGTAACTTGAAACCGAAACCGATAACGCACAAAGACTCTCGTACATTATTCGTGTATCCGGAGTTAAGTAAATGCGAACATGTTTTCGTGCGAAGTAATTTAGTTAAAAAACCATTACAACCACCTTACGATGGACCATTTAAAATTTTAGATAGGAAAAATAAGGTATATTTAGTGCGAATGTCAGGTCGAGACGCATATATTTCTGTAGATAGGTTAAAACCAACATTTATGAACGAGGAAAATCTTAGAAGCAGTAATTTGGATAAAAGTAACAAAGATAATAAGGATAAGAAGACAAATAGTAGTATTAAGGATTCAACACAATTCACGAGCATAGCGGATAGCGATAATCGCCCGTTCCGCTACATTACGCGTAGCGGCCGTATCGTAACAAAACCCGTACGATTTCAAATTTAGGAAGTTAATCATTAATTTTTTGGTTCTAATTATTTATTTTCAAATTTGCAATTTTATTTCGACTCTCAAACTCTAATACTATTTCTATTCAAACGTGTTATTTGTTATTTAAGTCAATTTTGGGAAATTGTTTTGGAAAAAAGTCTCTGCTGACTCTAGCGAACATGTGGTGATAGCACAAGTTCAGGCTAACACCGCTGCCGTAGACGACAAGGTAAATAAATTCGGTTTAGTAGCTGTCGTCATATTGGGAGTTTTGTGCCTCATAATCACCTACATTATTATAAATCGCACCAAGGACAGAATTAAAAAATGGATCCTCAAACAAGTCGCACGCGTCGCAATAAGGAATGTGCAGACTCAGGATTCTATGAGTGGAACGGTTACGAAACCACCTCGAGTAATAATTGCTTGACGTTCGAAAATGCATTGCGCAAACACAATATGTATATTGGAACATAAGCGTTATTAATACTTTTTTTTTAAAACTACATTGTTATTTTTATTTTGTAATATTTGTATTGCAAGGGAAAAATATATTTTTTTTATGTGTAATATGATTTATTTTTTGTGTAAAACATTGTATTTCCTTAGTGAACGTTCATTCGTATTGTATTTATACTAGGTATATATTCGCTTACGGATATTAACGTCGTATTTTACCCCCATGTTATAATTTTGTAATTTTTAATTAATTTTATAAATCAATAATTTTCCATTTTATTTTAATTGTTGTATTATGTTTTTTATTTTAATTTTTTAAACTTTATATTTAAGGGGGGAATGATGTAGCGTCATCATTAATGTTTAATGTTGTACTTGTGCATTGTGTGCACCGGCAGTCCAGTCTCGGTCGGCACACGCAATGCACGCGGTAATAATACAGAAATAAATAATTTAATTTGGAAGGATTGTTTTCACATTTATCTCCAGACTGGTAAACCTCCAAATAGACATTAGTATCTTCCGTTTCTTCAGTTCTTTGTACTTAAGATTTTTTAGTGCACTTTTAACAGATAGATACTGATGGTCGTGTTGCAAAGGATCTTCTTGTAGGTTAATCAGTTTCGTTAATTGTGACCGGTATTGTTTCTACATTAATAGGTTTAAATGTAATTTTATTATTCAGAGCTTCTTTTCCTCTGTCTATAATTTTTAGATTTTTCCTTCCATATTTTTCATTGTTCTCTTTGAGATCGAGGGGTTTTGTCTTTTATCTGGCCAATCTTCTTGTCTTCTTTTCTTTTCAGATATTGCTTCCTTCTCTTTTCTTTCTCAAGTTCAAGCAGCTCCGGGTCATTTTTTTTTCGTTATAACGTTTTCTTTTACACGAACATTGTTTTTCTAATCGCTGCCACAAACTAAATTGTGGCATTTTTCATTCTACAAATAAAAAATTAAATAAACCTTTTATTGAAATAACTGTTTTAACTCGCATTATTATAAGTAAAATCCTATGGACCTCAATTTAGCACGATTTTCAATACTATTATATTGACCCGTAAACTAAGGTATTCGTTTTAAGGTAATAGAGTATAAAAGTTTTCTTTAGAGCAAATTTTACATAAAAAGATTGATTGTCTTACAAATTTTAAGCACAAATTGTATTTTTCGAGATATCAGTTAACAAAAGATGTAATAAGACGCATGATCCATTACGTCATGTGTATGTTGGATGGATGCTAGTACCTACTTAACTATACGAGATGTTTATATTTCAAAAACAAAAATATAATACTTATGTACTATCAAAGATCATTCTTCGTACTAGCTCATCATTATAGTCAACATCATTGTCATTAAGTGAAACTTATTTCATTCGTCGCAACGACCATGTTGCTAACAATGATGTTACATATAATTACGAACTGAGAATTAAGAACCTGTATGAAATTGTCTGTGAACATAAAACCTCGGTAATGATTTTACTAAATTAAATGATTTCGTATTCGTTATTAAATGAAATATAAATTAAAACCACAAATACGAAAATTTAATGAATTTAAGTTGAAACGCAAATGACAATTTTGATGCTAAATTTTGAAGAATTAAAAAAGTTTACTTACAGTTCTCATTTGCGCACGTATTTCTTCGCCGAAATCTAGTTGTACAATAAATGCCCCCCGCGCTTTCAGGGGCATATATTGAAGTTGCATTCAAAATTAATTTGATTAGTAAAAATTTAAATCAAAAAGTGTTACGACTAATAACGGTTTTTTTAACAAAATTTGGACTTTAAGTTTAGCCTTGCAATTATTAAGTACTTATAGAGATTTTATTTTGAAACGAAGTAAAATTTATATGAAATTAAAATGTTGATACTTTTAGAATTTTAAAATTGAAATTATACATTTTGTATACAATTGTTGCATAAAGAGTCGACACCCGAATATGGAGTATAATGACGTTTGGTGTTGTTTTTGAAACTTTGCACAATAAATAAATTAAAAAATATAATTTTTTAAACTTGATATCTTAAAAAACAAAGTCAAACAGAACTAAAAAAGTAATCGCAAGTATCAGATTTTTTTGTATGTTTAATTATATCGACGGAAACAGTTTTTACGGTCCTTTGAAGAACAACCCACTCGCGATATGAATGAATCTACACTATCACTATCACTTTGTTCTTGTGCGAAGATTTCTCGAAAGATCCGGTGGTCGGAGCGCGGGGCGCCGTACATAAAACATAGTCGGTGTATCGCTTCGTCCCAGGTCCCCACGGTAGATTTGATGCCTTTCCACCACATGGCGGCATCTCCCGTTAGTAGCATAGGTAACCCTCGAAGAGCGTGTTCGTCGGACACACTTGCGCACTCTTTGTATACGAGCACGCTCTCAACGAATGCTTCTAGGGTTTCGGCTTCTCATGACGTTGGATAATAATCGCGTGGGTTGCTCTTCGGCCATGGAAATCATGTTACATGCCACTGTTGGTGTCGGTATCACCGTGGTGCTCGCGCTCGTGGGATCTGCTATAGTGGGGCTCTCCTCGTCGCTAATGGATCCGTTGTCGCTATCGTACCTGGACGCGTGCCGGCGTGTTTGCGGCGGCATTTTCTCGTCGATAACTCTCAGCAACGAACCAGAACGATAATACAGTTTTCAGTGGGAGAACACAGTCGCGTGGGTCTCGTTCGCACTCGCGTCGATTATGTACCTAGGTACTTGTCGTACGGAGTACGTGCCACGAGTTGGGCGGAATTTATAACCACTGGTAGGCCGGGCGAGCGGGAATGAAACACAAACTTTTACGTAAGATGTGTAATCGATGTTCCGCGACAATACATCCCGCAAAGCGCCGGTAAACACGCGCATCGCTCACGAGCACGGCGGTTCGACTGACTACTCGGGCGCAGCGCGCTAGCGGGGAGCATGACTTATATATTTTTAAGGATGCGCGGCTACACATGTATTTAAAAAATAAATAAATAATTGCATTTGTTTTAATAAAATAAAAAATAGACAAATGAAATTGTGTCATTACTTTTTCGCCACCCGTTAAATACCTTTAAATCATTAATGTCTGGGCGACCGAGCTGTACTCGGTGTCTTATAAACTAAAAAAGAAATACATCTATCTAGGTAAACATGGAATACAACACATTATTTAAATGCAAAGTTTCATCGAAATCGTTGGAGCCATTTCTGAGAAAGCAATTAGGTACATGTATATAAACAAGAATTGCTCACTTAATAGTATTAGATATTCTGTGCAAAATGTTCGTACAGGTCATCTTGTGTAAAAAATTGCAAACGCTCCTCTCTAACAGACGTACTCCTCGAGCGTTCACACTCTTACCATATCCTTATTTTGGGACTTAACATTATACACTATACATAGATAAGAACTGTAAAAAAGTTTAAACAACGATAAACACAATGTTTTGTCTGTATGACAGACCATGATCATTATCGTCGCGATGGACCATTTTACGACATGAATCACTTGCTGTCATTTTTCATTGAGTGACAATGTCAATATTTTGAGGGGTCTAAGTTCAATGGCACTGGTCGGGTTAGGATTCGCAGTATTCATTTATTTTATTTAATACATTATAAATCGATATTATACATAAATTTTGGCTTTCTGCACTCCGTCTTCATATAAACTTTATCCATGCCAAATTCCGTGCACGCAATACGCTTAAAAAAAGGTATAAAGTTTTTGCTTCACGTATTAATATAATGATTTTATTGATGTTTTATAACAATATGTAACAAAACACAAGCAAAAACAAGTAACGATAATAACATAAAATCAACTCGAAAAAAAATCACTACCAACACGCTTTCCTAGAATACGCTGGAAAAACCGTTAACATAGGTAAATAGAAACATAATACAAATAAGTAATTTAAAAAAACTTCTTGTACAATATACTAGACATCTGTGTAAACTAGAAAGATCTAAAACCATTATAACTAACTATAAATATACGACCCGGATCATTGTTTACTATTAGGTATATAGATAACCTTTAAAAAAACTTAATACATTATAATTCATTTCACACGCGTTTAGAAATTCCTTATTTTTGGATTTATTTCTACACTTTTGTTATAAGACGAGAGGTCTTAATGCTTAGTTTCAAGTCAAGTTTTAGGTCTGTGTGAAGTACCCTATAGGTTTTCATAATCGGTACGTGCGTGAGTGTTATTTTAACTATAAAGTGTCGTATCTCTTTCATGCGTTAACTTAGAAAATATTTTTTTTTTTTACAGCAGCTTGTGACCATAGACTTTAGTATATGATATTAATTTCAACTTCATAGCTCAAGTCGTTTTCGAGAAAAAATGTCTTGGACATAGCTAGCCAGCCAGCCAGACAAACAAACGGACAACAAAGTGATTTTATTTCATTATGAGTAACGAAACCTTAAAATGGTACCTACTAAGAAAATAAAAATGAATTTTGAGTAAACCCAAAAAACAGAGATTTTAAAAAGTTGCGTACCAGTTAATATTCAAATGCCAGTTTTTTGTTTCTGGTACTCACTGAGTACTCGCTTCGCTCACATGATCGCAGTTTCAACCAACCTAAATAATCCAGGGCGCAGCCAGCTATACACGGTTTGGTTATAAACGAACGGTTCGTACAATAATTATCCGGTAACATAATATACATTGATATAAGGTACAAAATCTATCAGATTATGGTTTTCTAATACAGTCACACACTGATAGGTGTTTGTTAGATAGACTTCATTTTCAACTTAATGATGGTCGATAACAATTTGGTGATTATAAAATATCCAAAACTGATGTTGCGGTCAAAACGCAATACCAAAAATTCAAGATCGTTGTATTATATAAAATATAATTTGATGTGATTTCCGAGCGCACTAGCGCTCAGCTATTAGCGCTTCAGAATTTCTTGATATTGATATTTTCACTTTTATTCAGACGAGGAACGTGATTTAGAAACAGACCTGCCAAAATAATCTGTCCCAGAGTTGCAATGTTGGCCACTTAATGTACATTTCATATTTAAACAAGGTGTTTACGTAGTTATACAAATAGAAATTTTTGTGTCGTTGAGTCGTGATGATCTAACATTACGTGTCATTTCCATTTGTAAAATGTTTTATTATTATATAATATAATGGTTTTATCCATTTGTAAGGAGTCAAGTAAGAAAAATTGGAAATCCTTATTATAAAGAGCCCAGGGTTCTTGAAAAGTGGTTTGAATAGGTTTATATAGGGTCGGCAATACGTGTGTGATTATTCTGGACTGCATTAATATAGCTTGTTTGTAAATAACGTGGTATTCAAAAAGTCCAATATCTTTGTAAACAATTTCAAAACAGTTCAATGACTCTCCTGGAACACTAATGCAAAAAGACAATAATACATTTTACTAACGGAGCAATAAAAAGAAACACTGGAATATTATACTCACCTAATTTACATACATACAAACAGAAACGATTTGGCATTTTTAACAATTTCAGGGGTGTTACGGTGTTTGTTTCTGGTCTATTTTTATATCTCTCTACCCAGACGCTTATATTTATCCTATACTGAGAGGTCTACAATTCAATATATTGTCTAAATGTAACTTCGTAGATGATTTAAAAATGTATTCTACCCTGGCGAGTATTATTTATAGATACGGTCAAATGCAACATACTTTTGCAACAATACGTGTGTGTTTGTTTTACTCTTGTATGTATACTAAAATACTATAAAACTATTGAAACGGAATTTCTTTAGTCGTGATGAAGCAAATAGGCTTGGATGAAACGAAAAATGAAACGTTTCTCCTTCTCCATCTTCACTGCTGGAAATAGGGCTATGTTTATGTTGACCATTCGCAAGTCGTCGGTCTATCTACTTTAAAGGCATTCTATACTACGTTTCCTAAGACGTGATATCCGATCAAGGACTTTACTTGAAAGTTCATTCTACGTGATAATCATGATAACTTAATGTAATATTGACACTACTTCACATTTACTTGAAATAATAGTTATATATATTAAACACGTGAAGGCGGTTGCTGGCTGAAGCTTTCGGTACCTTTTTAAGCGTATAGTGTGCACGGAAGACTGTGAGATTTGACATGGTTAAAGTTTATATGGAGAAGGAGTGCAGAAAGCTAAAATTTATCTATATTATCTGTTACTAATATATTAAATAAAATAAATTAATACTGCGAATCCTAACCTGAAGGTGCCATTGAACTTGGACCCCTCAAAATATTGACATTGTCACTCAACGATAAGTGATCACTTGATGATCAAGATCAAGTGATGTAGATAGTATTCATTGTTTAGGTCCATGAATACTGCAAATGTCAGATATAAAATAGTCTATAATCAAAAAGTTGCTGGTCGAATTTCGACCTCGGGGCGAGCGTTAAATTATATTAATGTACATTAATTAAATTATTTTTGAAATATATATATCGTATAGCTATAGTAATTGAATAGAAAGTCCTTCATCAACTTAAAGTTTCTCTGCCTAATACCATATCAAACACATTTCAGAAGGTACGTCATATCTTGTATAGTACATGTAAAGCCAAAGGCCAGATAGCTAGTTTGAGGGTCTTGATATTTTGCGGGGGTAAACAGAGTAATGTCGGCATCCGTTAAAATAGGATTTATTTAAGGACCCTTTCTGCTTTTACTTTGAGGAAAAAACTGTAAAAATATTGTATAAAAATTCGTAACCGCTGAATGTACCTAAACACATGGAGTTGGGTAATATCATCGCTAATATAAATTAATGAACAGGTATTTGATCTTTCTTTTAACAATATATGGTAAATTGTCAGAGAATCGTGTCTATGTGATTATATAAAAAGAAAACATGTATCACAGCAATGAGATAATAGATTTCTGAAGTAATCAAAATACAAGTAAAAATAAAAATTGAAACAAAGTAGAGACGCCACGCCACACGCTAGTAACAGCAGTTGTGCAGCAGCAGAAACTGTTGGAGCCGCATCGCAACGTGAAGATACATCCCTTTAGACGCGGATGAGTCTGAATCTTTATTTTACATGATTTATTAAATACAATTCAATATCGTAGCACAAGAGTAATCTTAAATATAAATACAAACAACTTATAATGTTAAAGGTGGAAGTTAACTTTTACACAAATTTACTAGGCAAAAATTATTTGTTCCTAATAATTACATCCCGAGCTACATTTAGACTATATCTTAAAAAGCTCTCGCGGTTCTTTTTGTCCATAAGTTGACCGATGTTTTCGGGTGTTATGCTGATGCTTAACTCCTGTTCCAGGTTGTATCTGTCCTTGGCGTGTATGTCGCATTCAAAAAGGATGTGCCGGACTGTCTCCTCACTGTCCGTCTGACAGGCACACAAGGGGCTGTCCTTGCACTTGAACCTCGCCAGGTACTCTGCAAAGCCCCCGTGCCCTGTGAAGGTTTGCGTGTATAGGTGATCCACCCTGATCTTTTTCACAGTTTTGTACGCCAATGCAACGTCCGGGAAGAAGAATTTGGTGACTGATGCGGTCCCACCTATGGAGTATCTTCCTCCCCTGGTCTCAATAGTGCCCATTCGGATAATTCTCTTCAATTGTCGTAATGTGGTTTCGTCTTTACAGTCATGGCCGCCTCCTTAGCAAGTTGGTCTGCTCTTTCGTTCTCCCTTATGTTTACGTGGGCTTTCACCCAATAGAGGTGTATACTCTTCCCGTCGCTGTGGCATTCTATGACATTCCTCCTCGCCCTCACCACTAAAAGGTGCACGGTGCGCCAGTTCGCGATCGACTGCAGAGCCGACAGCGAGTCGCTTTAGATGCCGTGACTTCGGCCAGTGCTGCGCAGGACTTCCTCCGTGGCCTCGCATATTGCCAAGAGCTCGGCCTGATAGACGGTGCAGTACGACGACAGCTTGATTTTTCGACGGTGTGTCTCCGCATAATTGTTCCATACGGACAATGATGCCCCCACCTGGTTGTCGATCTTGCTGCCGTCGGTAAAAATGCGCAGATCGTGAGCACTACTGCTGTCCACCTGATCCTGGTCTACCAGGCCTTTGAGCTCAAGGTCGAGATGCTGTGCCGGATGAGGAATGCATGCGAAAGCTGCCATCCTTTCTACCTCTCCGTCTCCCAGCGCCGGCAGGCGCCTCCCCCTCTTGACCTCGTACAAAGCAGCTGCCTCCCGTATACGCAAGTTCAGGGGAGCAGCCCCGCCAGCACTAACACCGAGTTCAGAGAGGCAGTCCGGTAGGCCTTGCAAAGTTTCTGCGCGAAACCACGTTGCACCACGTTTAAGCGCTTTCGCACGCCTATCCTGTTACACACTGGCGCCCAGGCACTCGCCGCGTACATAATGGTCGGTTCCACGACCGCAGTGTAGATTGTTCTTATCACCTCCGGGTGAAGACCCCAGGAGACCTTGGCCGCACGGGACAGCTGTCTGTACAGCGCCAATGCCCTATCACAGACGCCACCCACGTGCTCGCCGAACGTAAGACCACTGTCGATGGTCAACCCTAGGATCTTCATCCGGGGCAACACCGCGACATCCATGCCACCCATTGTGAGGCGTGGGGTGTCGTACTTGAGTTTTCTAGTTATGACTAGCATACTAGTTTGACTGTTAATATTAGAACAAGATTGTTCCAGGCAACCCACTAAGTCGGAACCCAACGGGAAGATCTTTCTAGCTGAAGCTTGTCGTATTGTGAGGATGTTCAAGATTAGTTACCAGGTCACCTACGGATAGCGACAACATCAGCCATACGAAGCTTGAGGGGGCTATTTAGGGGAGTTTGGAGGCCACTGGGGGCAACCCCAAATAAACACACATCATTCTCACTTGGATTGTCGGACCGTGCATATCTCCTACAGTGCTTGCACTTTACCTTGTTACGCCCAGAAGATCTGTGATTCCATCATGAAGTTATAAAGAAAATCCTGGTGTCTCCGATAGTCTATCCTGATGTCTCTCTCTTGTATTATGAATTATATTTAGGCTTTACATTTAACCCTATGATTACCAAATATTCCTACAAAATTTAACGAATACTGGTATGAACTTATCTTTTATTCCTAATTTTTTTTCTAATTAGTTTAGTGTTTTCCAAGAAAATGGCTGTTAATGTCAATATTTCAAAACAAAATAATGAAATTCAGCATTTTCTTTTAATTTTAGACACAGGGTTTCCTAGCTACAACCTACCCTATCAATCTATACCAATGTAATAAAGCGGAAAAGTCTTTCTGTTTGTTTGTTTAAACTCGCTAATCTAACTGTCGGATGGAACTACCAGTCGGATTTTAAAAATTCGTTTTGTATATGATAGCCAGACTTTCGAAGAATCATATAGACTACTTAACATTAGGTCACAAATGTAAGATAGCCTTAAATATTGATTTTTATTAAGTAACTCGGAAGTGGAAGCGCTCCCGAATTGGTTTAACCGCGTGCGTTGTCGTAATCGTTAATGGTACGGAAATACAATGATCTACAATAATATTGGTTCTTATTATGTATAAAAAAGGAATTTTGTGGCAAAGATTTGTTGAAAATTAAAAAGTGATTTACATATAAGCATTATTTTTAAACATGGCATATTAATCCTTACAAACTAAAGTTACTTCATCATAAAGACAATTTTATGCAGTTAAATTTTGCTCTTTAGAGTATGCTATTTGGATACATAGTTCAGGAGATAATGAAAAATTAAAATAATTTGTACTTGCGGGAAGAACAATTATGATAGACTAGATGGGTGCGTTGGCGGCGCAGTGCTTGCCGGATAAAATGAACACGGGTGAAACCGTGGAGCACAGCTTGTTAACATAATAAAATTACGTACTTTTTTTCTTAAAATGATTAGTTTGGATCCCCGGTTGAGAAATTTTTTTTTTAAAACTCTGAATGCTGTTTTTGTTATCTTTAAAATCAATGTCATGGTTCTTTAGAACATATTTCTCTATCTCTTATAGTTTTAAAGTTCTCTTGACTGACTCATTTAAATGTTACACTCTGTATACATACTATATTTGTTACGGATGTTCAGCTATAACTTCTTTGTTTATGAACCGATTTGGATGATTCTTTTTTTCTTGGATACCTCAAAGGTGGTCCCACTTTAATTTCATTGGCATTGTACTTTCAATTTCGAAGATACATGAGGGAACTCTTCGAAATCATTCAAGTTGATTTTCTATTTTGTTGAATATTGCCTTGTGTATAATATATAGATTTAACGAAGTTTTCACATAAGTACATATTTTATGATATGTCTTATGGTACTTGTCATGGTACTTATGTAAACAATCGTTTGTTCATTTTGCACGTTTTCCGCAACAAACCTTATTGTGGGAAGTGCTTAACTGCGCTTTAAGGACAGTGCAAGGCGTGACATGCTTTCCTTTAATATTTACCCTAAATGTTGAGAAAAAGAGGCCGCTAATGGCGAAGTCTGGTAGAAGAGAATAGCGGATAGCGTCGTGGTCCACGATAGCAAATAGTTCGCTGCGATGTCCGATGCGCTGTGATTCCCCGGAACAAGCCAAGAGCTATGTTTGCTTGTGCAAGGTGTGGGCGTAACTGTCGCTCCCGTATCGGAGTTAATAGTCACGGGAGCAAGTGCTACATTCCACCAGCTTAAAATCATCATTATTTAATATATAAGCAAATAGCCTATGATAATGATGATGAACAAGGTTTGTCCTACGGCTCTGACTGTATTTAAAAGTGTTTTTAATATAATTACAATAGGAAATAAAATAACGACGAATATACTTAAATTTTTAAACATAAAACTTGACAATAAAATGTGACAACCATAGATAACCCTGATTATAAATATTATAAATTATAATAATACATTCTGATCCTATTTATAAATCTCAAGTATTTGGGTAAATGAACTGTAGTGAATAAGATAATTTGAATATAACAATACATAATGATTGTTTTAGACCAGCTACTGCTGTTATAATAAATGTCATTATGATATACAGGACAATTATTAACAAAAAAGAAAACCAACTTGAATGAGTTTGAAGAGTTTCTTGATTAAAATGGGACTACCATTGAGATAACCCCTATAGAAAAACAGTTAAACATTCGAATTGAGTAACCGCCGTGTTTTTTTTCAATCGGTTATTAAAAGGATAAATAACTGACTGCCTGACACATCAACGGACAGCTCAACCTACTGAAAAAACTGGATCGTAAAAATTTGCATGCGGGTTACACTGTAGGTAAGAAATATGGAAGGATTTTTGGCAACTCAACCTCTAAGATGTGATGAAAAAGAGGACGAAAGTTTGTATGACAATACGTCATTTATGAAGATTGATCTACAAAACTTACGTCATCCTTATGTCATGGAAATTCCCCTGAATCGCACGAACCGTTATGCTTCGTCGTTTATTATGCAAACGGCAAAGGTGTGTAGTTCACTCCCTTCATCCGTTTTCCCATCCACCTATAAGTTGGGAGTCTTCTAGCGAAGAGTGCATAGGCTTTTAATAGGTAAGCGCGATACATCGTAGGCCTCATCTTTACTTTCCATCAGGTAAGATCGAAGCCAAGCGCATACCGGTATTGCATAAAAAAATGCTGGGACACAAGTATGGTGCAAGGAAAGCCGCGGGAAGAACGTCAGATTAAAACAAAAATATTGATGCGGTTTAAATAAAACTTTGACTAAGCCAACATCAATAAATAAAAGAAATAATTTATATGAACGCGTTAAAAAAGTAGAAATATTTTTCCAAGCTTCCAATGTGATGTATACAATAAACCTGATTCTTACGTTTTCTGAAACTTCCGGAAGCATTTTCAACCGCAATTCCTCGTTCTGGTTCAAGGAAATAGATAACAAATTTTATGGCCGTGGTCGTAATATTATAGTATTTTATTATGAGACTGAAAATACAAACGGAAAAGCAATGATTGCTCAGTATTAGTATGTACGGACACTGCTTTTATCGACATGGCTTCGAATCCTTGCAATAAGTCTGTGCTTTCGGTGAAGGAAAACATCGTGATAAAACCATATGGTGGTAGGGTGTTTTCTAATGCCCGTCTAGCTAAAACCTATCTATACTTAAAATAATAACACGTGAAAGTGTTTTTTGTTTGTTTGTTTAAAAACGTATGAAACTATCGTTCGGATACGAATTTTTTTTTTGTAAATGATAGCCAGATTCACGAGGAATAGTATAGGATATCTAACCTTAGGCTAAAACTCTCAGCAAGCCTTAATATTGATCTTTATGAAGTAAGTCGGAAGTGAAAGTCCTCCCAGACTACTTTATCCCCATCGCATAATTTATCATCGCGGGCGTAATGGTTAATGATACTAAATACAATGTTCTACAAAAATATTGCTCTGAAATAGATACCCTCTGAGTTATTAACTTATTATTTTATGTTATTATTACTCAAGTATATCAGAGTACATAATATAAATTGGTGAATTGTGAATAGTTTGCAACATAATAATAAAATGTCATTGTGTTTGAAGTGTAACGAAACTGTTTCCGATTTTGTGTTATGCAAGGAATGTGAAGGTCGTTACCACTATGTGTGTGCCGGTATCTCTGAAAGTGTCTATCGTAGGATGGGAGTGGAGAAGAAGGCTGCTTGGCGGTGTATTTCCTGCAAGAATCCTTCTGTTGATAATTCAGTGCTGGCAGATTTATTAAGAGAAATCAGAAGTTTCCGAGGGGACTTTAACACAATGAAAACAGAATTTAGTACAGTAAAATCTGACATTCATAATACAAATAAAAATATTCAAGATCTTAATAAAAAATGGAATGATTTAGAATCATGTTTTAAAGGAATGGAAGGTAGACTGATTTTAGTAGAAGAAAAAATTCAAGGGATGACCGTAATACAAAAAGAATTAAAGCAAAAGATACAATACTCGGGCTAAGATATGAAAATAGCCTGCAAGACCAGTTCTCCCGACAAAATAATATAGAGTTATCAGGGGTACCCCCTCGCAGTGGTGAGAATTTGCATCATATTTTAAATGATTTATGCAGAGTTGTGGATTTTACGCTCTTGGATACAGATCTCGACACGATCCATCGTGTTCGACCTTATAACAACTTTGGAACCGATGGTAATAAGCTAGCTGTACGTCACCCTTCCATTATTGTACGGTTCACACAGCGACACCGAAAGGATCAGCTGATCGCAGCCGTTCGCGCTCGCCGTGGTTTAACGACAGCGGAGATCGGTATACCCGGAGCTGCATCCAACCTTTACTTGAATGACCACCTTACACCCGCAAATAAGCTGTTATTAAAACGCGCCAGAGAACTCAAAGTCCTATATAACTATTCCTATCTTTGGGTTAGAGACTGTAAAATACTGATGAGGAAAAATTATAAATCAGGTATTATTCGTATTTCTAAAGAATCTGATCTCCAGAAAATTAAGTGACTGTTCTGTTTATATTTCTTGTGTAAAAAACTTTGTTACAAAAAGTTAATAAGCTATAATTGCATTCCTATTATTTATTACATTTGTTATAAAAACAAATCACCTCTTCATAGTATTATCAATAATGTTATTTTCTTGCTAATCATTTTAATAATTTTATGTAGTTTTCATTTTGAAAATATGTCAACTCATGTTCCTTTGAAACATACGTTAGAGTATTATGTATATATAGTCACAAGTCCGTTCATTATATTCAATAAAAATATTGTCAATAATAATGTGTATAAGTATTGTTTGTGTAATTACTATTTTAAAAAGAGCTTAAATTAAATGGTTTAAATATTTATTATCAGAATGTGAGAGGACTGCGTACAAAATCGCATACTTTTCTTTCTAGTGTTTTACAATGTAACTATGACTTGATTTGTTTAACAGAAACATGGTTATCTTCAGATTTCGATAGTGCTGAGTATTTTTACAGCAATTATATTGTAAACAGACGAGATCGTTCTAATACAATGAAAGATGTGAGGGGAGGTGGAGTTTTGATAGCGGTACGCCGGGAACTTGTTGCTCGGCGCCGTGACGAGTGGTGTTCGGCGTGCGATTCCGAGGAGCTGTGGTTGAGCATCGAGCTGGGTTCAGCGTCCGCGGCCACGGCTTACCCCCGATCCCCTACCTTCGCGCCTCCGACCAATGACCAATAAGCGAGATACATTACGCTCATTGCATATTGTGTGTTGTTATTTCCCGCACAATAATAAACATTTACTATCGTTACAACGATTTTTTGATAATTCATATGAAATAATGCACAATGATAGAAGTGACAGCATCTTTTTATTGTTGGGCGACTATAATATATCTCAGGCGGAATGGGACCGTGACGAATTTTTTAATTTAAAGTTATTAAATACTGCTAACTCTAACAAAGTAACGATCTTATCCGATTTTATGAATTTTAGCAATACTTTACAATACAACAGTTGTTATAATGTTAATAAGCGTATTCTTGACTTAGTGTTAAGTAATAGTAATTGTTATGTCAAAGCTTGTCCCTCACCACTCACTCCTGAGGACATGCATCACAAATCTCTCGAAATAGAAATTAATTTTTCCTCGGTGATATACATTAAAGATGTCGACCGTTTTAAATATATCTATCACTCAGCTAATTTTGAAGAGATAAGTAAGGGTTTGGGAGATATCAATTGGGTTCAATGTCTTAGTGGTTTGAACACTGAAGAAGCTGTTACTTATTTTTATTGCATTTTGCATAAGTTAATTGATCAATTTGTCCCCAGGAAACCAATACATTTAAATAAAAATTATCCACCTTGGTATTCCCGAGCATTACTAAAACTTATTCGTGAAAAGTTAAAAATTCATGCAAATTGGAAAAAATAATTACTAATAGGAACTAATTCCTGACACTGTACTAGAACGAACTATTCCATAAGCTTCATAGTACATCGTTCATTTAGTACTTCGTTTGCGGCAGGCCAGCGCGGTGTATTTAGTACTTAGTACCTATGTGATTCATGAGACTGGAGACGTGGTTCAGTCGAAAGAGAGCGAAATGCAAAGCAAACACCTAATAGGCTCTAGTTCATTAAGCTATTTTGAAATAAAGACGAGAGAGTAAGAATTATTTTTATTATTGTTTTTAGACATTTTGGTGAGGATGAATTTGTTCTAAGAATTAGTTTCAAAATTTGATTAGAATAGAAGAATACTTTTTTTTATTAGTTAATACTATTTTTCTGGAAGTGAAAGTGTAGTTTAGTCTAAAAACACCGGGTCTTTAGAATGACAATCCTAAGCCTGGAAGGTATGAAGGAGAATCAAAATATACCTAATATTCGTCCGTGTACGATCCATTGTACTACTGTACATTGTACTATTAATAAATAGTACCAGAAATCAGATCTACTTCAGTTGAGAGATTGTACTAATTCAGAGCACCACTTTTAATATCCGAGCAAGCGCATCCCTATTTTCTCAAGGTTCCTCAGTCTATCTTTGTTTTCTATTGTTTTTCGCCGTGTCTTGGTCATTTCTTTTGTTAATTCTGTATTCTCACGATTAGTTATCCGCATGCTGTCTTTGTTTTAATATTGCAAAATGGTAAAACCCGTAGGTTTCTGTTTTATTATATGTTTTACAAAGCTTCCCGCATTGTAAACAATATCTTTTATTTTTATTTTATAAATTTTATCCTTTATTACAAATATTTTAAATTACCTACGTTTGTCAAAACATCGAATCGTAGTAGATTTAAAGTACTTATAATATTAAACTAGGCAGCGTTACTTGTATTGATTTTAGTTTTATATTGATTTCAAAATTATAGCTAGGTACTTAGGGTGGATCTGTTACAGTGTCATTCTGGATTCAGGATTGCACTTCAATCTTCATATAGATACTATCGTCTCTAAAGCTCTTAAGAAACTCGGCTTAATACTACGTTTGGGTAAACCCTTTAAGAAAGTAGAAACTTTAAAAGTCTTATATTACGCCTATGTTCGCAGTATACTGGAGTTTGCAAGTGTAGTTTGGAGCCCACAATATGAAGTGCACATAGCCAGGATTGAGAAAATACAGAACAGATTTTTAAAGTCCCTCGATTAAAGAACTAGTCATAATTTTATTGATTTTAAAACAAGTGCTTCTAGGCATAATATGCAATCCTTAAAACATAGGAGGGTATATCTTGATGCAATCTTCTTACATAAAATAATTAATTACCATATAGATTCTTCTCCACTTCTGGAACACATTTCTTTAAAAATACCGCGATCAAACGCACGATCAAAGGACACATTTCATGTTCCCTTTTGTCGGACAAGTTATTTCAAAAACTCCTTCTTTCAACGTTCTTGTTATTACTATAACAGATTTCTTAGTGATGTTGACATATTTTCAAATAAATTATCATCTTACAAAAGGAAGGTACGTGATTTGTTGAATAAAGACATGTTATGATATAATATAAATTTAACTCTTGTATGTTTTTATTTTAATGTTGATATTTAAATTCTAAATTTATTTAGTTCTTTTTTTTAATATGATTGTAACGCTACGATTTTTGAAAAATTATATATAGATATATGTACTTCAATATATATCTCTATACCAAAATTCATCAAATTTGGTTTGATGCGTTCGTCGTACAAACCTTCATCGCCTTTTTCAGGGCGTGACAACCGTGGTCCACGCCGCATCGGAATCCGTCGGTGCCGGAAGCCGTGCCCAGTCCATCCCCAGGACAGGCACCTGGGAGGTCGTTATTGGCCCAGCAGCAATGGTACTGTAGGCCTGTTTGTATAAATTATATTTAAACATGTTTATGTTATGGCTGTATGTTACCTTAATTAAATAAATAAAATAAAAGCCACAATAAGTTATATTGCAGGTTAAAAATTGAATTATGTGTTTATTTTTAGACATGGCATATTAAACTCCTTAAGAAGAAAAGTTTCTTCATCATAAAGAAAATTATATGAAGTTAAATTTTGCCCGTGATATTATGTTATTCAGATACTTACTTTGGGAGATAATGGTACATTGAGATAATTTGTAGTTGCGGAAAGCTGTACACGGGTGCGTTGGCGGTGCGGTTTTTGTCGGATAAAATTAACACTGCTGAAACCGTGTAACACAGGTTACTGTAAATAATAAAAAAAGATATTTATTACACCCAATGTAAAATATTTTGTGTTAATAGAGTTAATGTATGTATAAAGTGCTTTTAAATGATCGCATCTCATAATAAATCTCTTATTAATATCGGAAAACATATAGGTAAACATAAAGGTAACATATTCTTCGCAAAACAAGTGAACAAAAAGATAGACGTGCTGACAAAATCAAAACTAGAATCCGACCAGGAATAATAAAATCAAAACTAGAATAGAATCCAACTCAGTATAAAATATAATAATAAAATAAAATTAATAAAATTGTAGTGTCTGTTTTCAATGTCAAAATAAAAGTTTTTTTACTAAATTGATATGAAAGTATATTCGATACCTATAACAAAAAGCCCATTTTTTTTAATATTTGTATGTATGTCTGTCTGTTTGTTCCGGGTAATCTCCGAAACAGTTGAACCGATTTTGACTGAACTTTCACTGATAGATAGTTGATGATATAGGAAGTAGCTTAGGCTACTTTTATTTTAGAAAAATAATTAGATTTCCGCAAAAATAAAATAAACTGGTCATGGTGAATCAATCCGGGCGCTTAAATATCTTATGCTGAGTAAACCCTGTGGGAATCATTCCGATTACTGAATACACATACGCACGGTTCCTTCCTTCCTCCCAGGAGGAAGGGAACGTGCCTATGTGTATAAATTAGTTAGCTCGAATCGTAGGTGTAGGATTCGATTAGATCGCGACTTATTTGCGAACGCGGCGACCGCCCACAGGTCCGGCCACTTTGGCACCCTCGTGCGAGTCGTCCACAAAACTTTCGCGCTGATGCCCTCTGCGCTCGCCAAGTCCGGTGAAGCTGTAAAAGCCGCAGCGGCTTTAGGGCCCTAAGGCTAACAGTGTAGTCAGTTCTAAAAAAAAAAACTGAAAATAGGGATATAGCAAATTAATGTACAACATAATTATAGGCATTAAAAAGACCTACAAAAAAGTCGGGAGCGTATACATCTATCTTCTAAGGAACACCCACAATAAGCATGTTTAGCTTTGCTTTAGCCGGGAGCGGGGGGTATGATTCGCGCGGGCATTCTGTAGTCCACGTGAGCGAAGTCACGGGCACAGCTAGTTAAGGATAATATAAATTTAAATTTCGTTTACAGTGCTGAACTATTTAAAAAGTGTAGTAGTTATTGTTAGGCTAAATACTCGTTTAAAGACGCAGTAAACAAGGTGAAACTAAGTTTAAAGAACGTAGCGGACTCGGACTCGGCAACCATAATTATTTAGAAAATGTGAAGAAGAAAGGGTTTCATAGAAAACTTATTTTTACATATGTAATATTTCTTATTGTTTTATATGTTTTTAATTTAAAAAAATTAACACAACCAAATATTCACTTCTTGATGACTTCGTCAACAATGAACTTGGCTTTATGTTCACTGTATTAATATAATTTTAATGCATTGCGAAACGAGGCTAAAAATGTCCCATACCCTCCCTGACCTCCAGTGTTGCCAACATAGCTCTTTTAGAGCTAAATTCAGCTCTATTTATAATGAGTTAGCTCCAAAAAAACGTGTTTAGCTCCATAGCTCTTTTTCATAGAATTTTAGCTCTATTCCACACATTGAAAAAAAAATCGTTATAATTTTCTCATAAATTTTTACGCGTGTTTCCGAATCTTTTATGAAAATTTAACGCAACCATTACTATCTAGCCTACGTCTATTTTCTATAAATTTATAGGAATTAAAGTAGCGATCCGTGGGGAATTCCCTGGAATCCTATCATAATCCACGAGAATTACCGCATTTCTTCATTAATGTATGTATCCGGAGTGTATTTTGTTTTGATTTTTTTTTGTGTAGCTATAACTTGAATCATTTAGTTTTATTATAGACAGGTGTAACGTGCAAAATGTCATCGAGTAAGTCATACACACAAAAATTCCGAGGAGAATGGCTTTCTGAAACTGCTTTTCAAAATTGGTTCAAATTCAAGAGGAAACGCAATGGGATAACATCGCCCTAGTGCCGTGGGAAAGAAGAATAACACAATAGCATTTTGATATGAAGTTTTAGGCCGGTTACAGTGCTAAACTGACTATTTGCATGTGCAGACGTCAGTCGTGCTTCTCATTTGTATGAAAATTCATAAATCATTACAGTGCTGGCCTGACCGTACGCATGCCCATATTGCTACGCATTGCCGTGTGTCGACCGACACACTATGGAAACAAATAAACACGTTCAGTGCTGCACCAACCGGTGGACCGACCACACGGATATGTGTATCATCGTCAAAAAAAGTCTTTCCACCGGTGATATAAGGTTGATGTTTTAAGTTGTCTTGTAATTTCGCTTATAATTCATCAATACTTTTGATCGATATTCCGAATTAATAAAAAAAAAAATCTTCATCTTCGCGCAATAATCAATATAAAGTAGTGAATTCCTCTTGAAATGCTCTTTGGGTGGCGATTAGGTGTACGTGATATCTACGTCTTCTGTTCCTTACACGTTTACGAAGATAGGAAAGCACTGAAAGCTACAAACTGACGGTCGGTTAATGGGTACCGTCAGGACGGATCGTACGCACTGACGGTTGGTGCAACACTGTATTCGGCCTTACTATGCAAAGATGTGGCTGACATGAATCCTTTCAAAGAATTGTGTTCTTTCGCTCTTTCAATGATTTCTTTGCCCTGGTCTAACGCTAAAGTTGAAAGGGTATTTAGTCAGCTTAATATTATCAAGAACAAATCCCGAAACAAACTTCAAAATGACACCACCAATGCAATTCTGACTATTGGATTAGGATTACGACGAGTCAAAAAATGTCCCAGCTACGAAATGCCGAAAGATGTATTAAAAAAAAAAGGTACAATGGCAACTTACGAAAACTCAAGGGCGAATGAAGAAGAACTAACTACAAGTGGAATACCTTTTATAAATTTAATAAATGATTGTTCTGATGACGATAATTAATCATATGTTATCTGTCATTACATTATCTTTTAAGATTATTAGACATTATCGTATATCTTAAGATCCTTGATCTTTGTTTGTCTTACATGTCAGTATAAGCCATTGATTAAAATGTTTTTTCTACAGACTTTTTTATTTAGCTCTTTTTAACTAAAATAATTAGCTCTTTTTTAGCTCCTTTTTCATAACCTTCTAGCTCTATTTCTAAATACAGTTTTGGCAACACTGCTGACCTCGTACCGCACCCTAGGCGAGCTCCCCTCGACTAGTGTTGTGCATAGACATGCGCAAAACAGTACTCTATGAAGTAATTCCATATGGCATGACATTTCGTGCTGCGTAATATGGCATTAGAGCAGTACTCAGTACTCTAAACATGACCCGTCTGAAATAACGCATTAAGCTTAGGCATACATATAGCCCGCTAACAATTACGTATGTGCTATTGTACTGAATGTTCTGATGTCATAAATAGACCTTTTATTATTGCCTATTTGTATAGTTTACTTGTACGAGTGACGATACGGCGTTATGAAAACGCAAGCTTTATTCTGCTTTATTGAAAAAGTTGATTTTCCTTCAAACTTAACCATTATGTGATTATGAAATATTTCTAATAGTTGTGGGCGATTATGAGATACAATAATGTTATCATTCGATAACAACGATAACTCGAAATATTTTAATCATTACAGTACACTTCAGTACCTAAGTAGAGTACTTAGAACGCGACGGACCTATCCTTTAACCTCTTGCTATGGAACGTCATGTTTAGAGTTATGTGACATGCTAAATTTTGTTGGGTTATAGGTACTGTTACAGTACGCGGTCGTGACATATTACGCGTAATACATGACTCGCAGTACTTACACATGTTAACATTGCACAACTTGTGCAGTGTTGTGCGTCGCGTCGATAAAAGAGTACGTCCGTATTCCCAACGCCGACCATGTTCTCCAAAAGATGTCGGAAGAAGTTGAAATTGCAAAAACCCAAAAAACAGAGCCAAAACAGGTAAGTCTTTAATTAAATATTATTCAGTAAATAGTTTTTTGTATAGTTCCCTATGTACCTAAATTAATAGTAAGATAAATTACCTATTTCTTGGTATTACGATTTTTGACGTGATACTTTGCAACATTGCCAAGAGATTTAGATTTAGCTATTTGGAATCGTGATAATAATGATTTTATAGGACTAAATACTTAATTGATATTTTTTGTAAGTAGTGAAAAACTCCACAGAAAACGCAACGCTGACATTTACAAAACAAGTAAGTCTCAAGTCACCATGCCCAACAAAGGCTTCCGCTAGCAGCTTATTAATATTTATTGCATTTACAAGTGTAGGTACCGATCATACATCGTCAGTATTTTTTTTTATTTACTGAATTATCCCTATAACAAAACCATTTTGATATTTTACAAAACCTAGGTAAATGAAATGATTGGACATAGAAAGAATTGACGACCTATTAAATAATCTATAAAGAAAAGTACTTTGAATCTTATAATACTTAAACTAGTCGCTGTACCCACGGTATTTGCGTGTCGTTACCTCATATTTTTCTAGTAATTTCAATTCTAACTATTGTTTTGCCGTGTTTTGATCGGTACACTCAATAAATACCCATTAGTCTGTAGCTGAGAATGGCCTGTATGTGCAAAATACAACAAGAGATTAGAGGTAGATTAGAGTTCATCAATTCACTGTCTATATTAATAAAGACCAACATTTTCATTTATCTTTGATTTCTCGTCAGAAAATGGATTTTAGTCTGTTAAGCGAGGTGGGGTCTAATAGACCTCGTGTCGCCCCAACGTCTGGTCACGGTGCGGGCCGATAACACCTCGTGGCGCAGGAACAGAAAGTATGCAAAAATTGGTACCGCAGTGAACGTGTTAAGTACCTATCTAGCAGTCCACTTCTTTCTGAGAACCTAAAAAAATAAAATGAATTGAAGATAACATTTAAAAATTATTCAAAACACGTATTACATACATTCCTGGGATATTATTTAGAAATAAAGATACTTTGAAGTAATAATTGTGTATTTAGGTGTCCATATAAATTAATCGAATTATAAAAACTAGATAAGTTGCGGTTTCGTCCGGTTTCTTTACGTGAATATTCTTTGTTTTTAAACATACCTACCTATATATGTATTATTTTTAACTTTCATTATTTGTAACTTTGCTATCAAAATTCTACATCGTTTCTATTCTATATAACTACACAAAGAATGTTGCATGCACCATTCATCAGAACATGAAACGTTGAACTTGTTGAAGTAAGGTCGGGTCGACACATAGTTTTCCATCATGTTATGAACTGAGTTTCGGCTTGCCGTTTAAAACCGACCGCCCGCCAGCCTGTCGTTATCCGTCTTTGGGATCTTATTGTTTGTGTCTAGCCGATGATAGCTAAATATAGCCTCCATTATCGCTCTTAAAGGCTTCCACTACTTCCTTACAAGTACAAGAAAATATGAACTTTTAATATTATATTGAGACATTATTTAATATTTAAAGTAAAGACCATCGAATGGACCACGTTCGAATTGTTTACGGTTTAAGAAATCGATTGGGAAGGGACAAGGACAGTGACAGTGACGTGTTTAACGGACCCCAGTTTTTCGTCAATTCACGCGGCGGTAATACTTATAATTTATTACATGAGTGGGTTCCCGATATTATGTGTATATTTTTCAATTATGAGTATGAGTTATGCGACTAGGTTTGTATTAATAGCAGCCAGTTCTAAACATAATAATACTGGCGTGTAATAAAACTTCTTGAACGTTGTTTTGATTTCAGTGATACATATCGCTAATTTATAGTATTTTGAACACAAAAATACCTACATAATTACTCTATCACATCAGGTTTTTTTACAAAAAGGAAAAAGTGTTTATTTTAAATTTTTAAGAAAAAATCAACTATTACATTATAAATACATATATTTGAAAACTTACAAAGAAAATATCAAGTACAATAATTGCTACAGGGCTATTTAGAATGACATCTTTTACGTTTAGCGATAGAATGATGTCTTGGTGTAATTTTTTTATGAGAATCATCAATAATATCACGTTTTGTAGACCAGCAGTAATCAGCCATCATATTTACATTCCATCGACCTTGGCACCTTGTTTCCATAGTTTGTATGTCTTGGTGGAACCTTTCTCCCTGTTCTTTACTATAATCACCAAGATTATTAGGGAAAAAATCCACATGTGAATGTAAAAAATGGAGTTTTATACTCATATTATACCCCAATTTTTTGTTCTGACGATGTTGAGCTGAAATCAGATATTGAACCTGGAACTGTGTGGAATGGGTGGGACGTGTAACTGAGGTTACATTTGCGTAGGCTATCTTATTTTTATTTTTAGCATTAAAACCTTTCACAATGGTACAGCAAAAATAACAATTATCAATATGATAGGCTTGCGTTCTCCAAATCATGGGTCTACCAAAAGGTAGAGATTGTCTTTTGCGGTTTGTCCACTGCCTTCATTGTTCAACACAAATAGCTAGTACAAACTAACTTCGGAGTCCACGATTTTAGTTGTATTTTGAAGCCAAAATAACCATTATACATATTATTTAAAAACTCAGTAATTTTCAGTTTTTGCTTTGAAGTCATAAAGTTTCCACAAATGTAACAAAATGTATCCGGACTATTATGACACTTTCTTAAAGACATTATGTTTTTTAAACGTTTTTCAACCACAAATTATTAATTAAATATATTAAATGCCAAAAGTAAAACGTAAACAATTATTTTTTAATAATCATACTGATTTCAATAAAATGTTTGTAACCAAAGTAACTATAACGGCTTATTTCCATGTAACGCATTTTAAAATGAGCGAGTCGCTGTTCCAACTAATATATTTTCTCACGAGAAGTCGCTTAATTCAAGGAGAGAGCGCCAAAACTCAATAATTCAATTAATTTTTACTGAAAAATCAAAAATAGCGAATATATTAATTTTACTAAAAATCTGATGTGATACGACAAAACTTTTTCCACTAATTTTGTAAACAGCACTACAAAATTAGTGGAAAAAGTTAATTATATCTTGGACAAGGAAAATCATGTCGGCCGGTGTAATATACCATTCTACTGCAGACATATTATTTAAAGTCGCTTAAGTAAATTTTGAGTTCATTCATTACAAACAAACGTTTTATCGCGTTTTTATCGCGATTTTAGTATTTTAGAATGAACCAAAAAAAAAAAAATTTTATCTTCGGCGCGTTACCGAAGAGATCCGAGTGTGCCCCAAAAATTTATATTTAAATATCTAGGCGAGCGAAGCCGCGGCCAAAAGCTAGTGTTAGTATAGATATTTTATACAAAAAAGAAATATAATTTGATAGAGAGGACCAATATTTTTATATTATTACTAGCTGTGCCCGTGGCTTCGCTCACGTGGACTACAGAATGCCCGCGCGAATCTTGTGCCCCTGCTCCCGGCTATTTTAAAGACAAAAATTCTTATTGTGGGTGTTTCTTAGTTGATAGATGTATACCCTCCCGGACTCTTTGTAGGTCTTTTTAATGCCTTTAATTATGTAATATATTAATTTGCTATATCTCTTATGGTTTAGTTAGCATAAGCCATTTAATCGCCTGAATTGATTCACCGTGACCAGTTTTTTTTTTTCTTTGTGCGCAACCATAATTATTATTCTAAAATAAAAGTAGTCTAAGTTACTCCCTATATCATCAGCTATCTATCAGTGAAAGTCCCGTCAAAATCGGTCCAACCGTTTCGGAGATTACCCGTAACAAACAGATAGACAGACAAAAATTTTAAAAAGGTGCTTTTTGTTATAGGTATCGTATATACTTTCATACGCATTTAGTAAAAAAAAATGTTATTTTGACATTACAAACAGACACTTCTATATTATTAATTATTATTAATATTATAGAAGATATTGTACATAGTCACCTTTCATATGATATTACTTAAATAAACGATTGTGAAAACAGTACCAAAATCCGTTACATTATTTAGAAGAAGTAAACGAAGATATAAAAATTAATTTTATTCTTATTAAAAAGACTAAAATAAAAATAAACAAAATAAATTTATTTCTATGAATGAAAATAATGATGAAAATAGACGTGGATATTGAAAAAAATTACTTTATTCCTCAATAGATGGCACTAACCAAAAATTAAACTAGGCATCGTTATTCAATCTACAAAACGTGGTCTTGACGATCACAATTCAGAAGTATATGTCAAGTCCGGTGAAGCTGTAAAAGCCGCAGCGGCTCTGTTTGACGATAGGGCCCCTAAGGCTAACAGTGTAGTCAGTTCTAAAAAAAAAAAATCAGAAGTATATAGTTAGACTATTGCGCTAGTTAGTGTAGAAAAACCATTCCGATTATTAAATACACATACGCATGGTCCACTCCTTCCTCCCAGGAGGAGGGGAACGTGCATATGAGTATATATTAGTTAGCTCGAATTCTCATAAGATTAGGGAATTAGTTAGATCGCGACTTTTTCGCATTCGCGACGACCGCCCGAGCCGAGGTTCGGCCACTCTGGCACCCTCGTGCGGGTCGTCACATCAGATCACGTCAAATCAGAAGTATATCAGTATTTACAAAATAATCCCACAAGTTTATCCGTCGTTGACTCGTACGTCATCTGCAATTCTTCACTCTGCATTTTTTTAGAACTTTCTAATTAGAAATTTCTAATTAAAAATACAATTCGAATAATAAGACAATTTATGTTAGACTTAATGTAAGAAAATAAATATTTATTTATTTAATTTTTCAAATTTAAAATGAACTTTGTTGATTATCCTTTTCCAATCCTTCTATTATTTTATTGTAATTAATTATTTGCATGCAATTAAAAATTATTTTTTAATGATGCCAAAGAAGTATAACTTCTCACGCGCGTGCATAAGTACACGCAACCATTTTTTTTCATTTTATTTTATCCTCTGAATTTGGTTCTCTCTGTGTTCTAATATTTTTTTCAACACACTTGCTCATAAAGTGGCTCTAATATCACCGCAATTAGGCACATAATGACACCTGTAATCAAACTGTGACTTTTTCATTGCTATTATTCTCAAGTGAGTTATAGAGTTTTTTTTATTTTATTGGTCGAGCTGCTTTGTTCTTAAAAAAGTTTCGATACAAACAAGATAATGATCAATAGAC
>CM065304.1:2135675-2182268 GCA_033032175.1 Saturnia japonica | reverse complement strand
TCGCATAGCGTCGACAAGGTGGAGTGCCTTGCCGAAGGCCATTGTCGCAAGTATTCACAAGCCCGGCAAGAGCGCGTCCTCCGGGTAGTGAACTAGATGACTCCAGCCCTCCTTCAGTCAAAATGGTTGACTATGCCAAACTTAAACGGTATCTTGCGGACAGGCAGTCGTCGTCCGTTCTCGATCGGGTCCCGGACGTAGATCTCGCGATCGACTCTCTAGTCGGCATCGGAGGGCCTCGTGAGAGGTCCAAGCGGAAAACGATCGCTGCTTTGTACTCCCTGCCGACGTGCGAGCATTGTTGACGGAGAAGAACGCTGCGACTCGTACACATGGTTACGCGCACTCCAGAGAGTGGTTAAAGCCCGCATAACCGAGTTCAGAAGTCACAAATGGGACACCTTACTCGAAGGACTAAGACCATCCCATCTGACTTACTGGAAAGTAGCCCATGCACTTAAAATAGATACCTCCTCTCTTATGCCCCCCTCTCGAAAGGGGTCCCGGCACAACACCTGCGTTCGATAGCGTCGACAAGGTGGAGTGCCTTGCCGAAGGCCATTGTCGCAAGTATTCACAAGCCCGGCAAGAGCGCGTCGCTTCCCGACAGCTATCGCTCTATGAGTTTTCTTATATACCTTGGGTAAAATTTACGAGCGGCTCCTTCTGAACCGTCCCAAGTCCCTAATAGAGGACAAAAACCTCTATCCACCTGAGCAGTTCGGTTTTCGTACTAGACATTCTTGCACTCATCAAGTGCAACGCCTCACGGAGCACATCACGTTTAACTTCTTTGAGCCAAAAAGTAACTCTCGTCGTACACTTGCAGTCTTTTTGACGTTGCCAAGGCATTTGATAAGGTCTAGCACGAAGGACAAGTTGTACTGACGCGAAATCCCCGATAGATTCATCCGCGATTATCTCACAGAAAGCACCTTCCGCTACAGAGTGGAAGGTGAACTATCCACACCCCACCCCATACACTCAGGCGTCCCCCAAGGTTCCATCCTGGCTCCTAGCCTTTTCAATCTGTACTTCGGTGACCTACCTTGACTTCCCGAGGAAGTCGAAGTAGGGCTATACGCTGACGATACAGTTATATACTCCTCTAAAAGGCACAGAGTCCAACTCAAAAGTAGAATCCAACGCACCATGATCACTCTCGGAAATTGGTTTAACGACTGGCAAATAGTCATCAACCCCTCGAAGAGCGCAACGATACTCTTCGATAAGAATTCCTCAAAGATACCGAAGAGCCTCAAGCGTAAACCCCTTGAACTCTTCGGTAATCCGATTCCCTGGGTAAAGAAGACCAAATATGTAAGTGTAACCCTAGATAGTATGCTCTCCTTTATACCTCACGTCGCTCAAGTTAGAAACAGGGCCACCTGGGTCCTGGGCCGTTTGCATCCTCTGTTATGTTCTGTAAGTAAAATGTCCACGAGACACAAGCTTACGCTCTACAAGATGTGGCAGCGCATAATTATTCTATATAACGCTAGTCATCCGCCGTCGCCTCGCCGGGTGTCATCGGCGAGGAAGGCCGCACGAGGGAGGAGTGCAAGATAACGGCACTTCGGCCGCTCGCCAGCGCCTGCGCTGCCTGCCGACCGGCAGAACTCACAAGTCTACGTGCGAGACGGACGTACGTCAAGCGATCCCGACCACAGCTATATCGACTCTCATTTGATGTGCATTATAATTTAAATAAATAAAATTATACAACAAAGATATGTATCCGTCCGATAATGACATATAGTTGCGCTGCGTTCGCACATATGTCAAGATCGAACTGGAAACGATTACAAACCATTCAGAATAGGTTTCTTTACCGCCTTACCGGGGCCCCTCAGTATGTTCGTATGGAAGATCTCCATAGAGATATGAATCTTCCTTCGATACATGCCTATGCCGGACACCTTTCTCGTTCTTACTTCGACATCGCATCAAATCACGTCAGGTCCGTTCCTCGGTGTGAAGCCCTTGGGTCAGGCAGCCGCCCGCGCAATACAAGTGACACTATAAATCCCGAAGTAGATAAGCTAAATACACTATACATTTTTTCATTCATACTTGATCAACAGTTATAGAAACATAATTACATTAAAATGACAAGACTATTAAAATTTCTATTAGGTTAAAAGCCACGGGCAGAAAGTTATAGTTCAATACAACGAAGTGTACTCTTGAATTCTAAGCTTCTGCCCGCGTCTTTGTTCGTGTACAGTGTACACTAAGTATTTACTGTTTTTACAATATTCTCTATGGTTTTTTTTTTCCATATATTTTGCCTCTTTTTTGGCATCTTTTTTTTGCATCTTTTTTTGGCATCTTTTTTATTTTTTTACAAGACCGTATATGGTATTTTTTTTTCTTTTTTTTTTCTTTTTTTTTTATTTGTTTATTTGGCAGCCTTTTTTTGCCAGCAATTGTCTCTTTTTTTTGTTTTTTTGGCAGTCTTTTTTTGCAAACATTTTTTTTTGTGACCCAGCCATTGTCTTTTTTTAGCTTTATTTTGTTTTCCCATGTTACTTACTTCTACTACATTACTTATTTAAAAGTCTACGTGAACAAAGCCAAGGGCGGAAAATTACAGTGGACTATATTAAACTCCAACTTTCTGCCCGCAGCTTTATTTGCGTTTACATTATAAATTATTTTATACCGAAAAAATTATAGAAATATAATTTGTTTGCGTCAATTTGCTTATTTATATATTAAGAACAACTGAAATAATTGTACAAACCATGGTCTACATGGTCTACAACGGAAAACAAACGTGGTATTCTTATCTGTTGACAGCTTTATTCAAAATGATAACAAGTATAAATCTTTATGTACGCAAACAAAGCCTAGGGCGGAAAGTCAGTGTGATATACGTTAAAGTATATTTTATAAAAAATTTCATTTCTGTTGGCAGCTTTGTTTGTGTAAACTGGATACACTGTTTGTGCAATTTGTTGATTTATACATGAACAATAGACATTAATATTAGACTGTAAAAACAGTTTGGGGACTACCGTGCCACTCTGTGATTTTGAGTTAGTATAAATGAACGGGTTAGTAGTATAACTAATAGGGTTCGCATACCTGTATTGGACTTGGAATTATTTGAAAAATGGCTCAAGTAAAACATGCGTGCTGTTGGCGCTTCTTTAATAAACCTTTATACCCGAACGTATGTCTCTGTGAGATTGGGAGAATCCGGTCGCCTGATCCTCGCTTTCGCTGCGTCAATGTGGTACGCTTGTTTGAATGCGAAGTGTTCGGTTGATCTGGCTTGACAGCGACGATTGTACTTAGTAATTTCATGACGAAATCGTAGTCCCTTGTTCGTTGTACATTGTTTCGCCCAGGTAGCGACATCGGTGTTGATAGAAGGCCAAAAGAATTCACTTCTGGTTGACCCAGGACCCATTTGGCGGGATTAATAGTGATGCCATTGTCTTCTAGACTTTTCAGTACGGTGCGAAGATGTTCCTGATGCAGAGTTTAACATGACGAGGCGATAATTACGTCATCTATGAACGGAAATACGTAATCGAGTCCACGCCCGGCGTTTATCAGACCGGTATCATACGTAGAAATTCGAATAGTCCTGTAGCGACATCTATCTCGCCACATACGACGCATCCTACACCGCCATATTAAAATTAACCCATTTCAATGGTGGATGGAGGAACTTTACACCCTGTTCCTCGCATACCCCCAAAGTCCCATTGGTGTTATTGTCGCTATTTTCTCAATGTCTTCTTCCCATGTACGGAGTTGTGAGTAGGATCTATTGAGATCGATAACGCTGAATATTTTTTTATCGGCGAGTTGATAGGTATGTGAAATCTTTCACACGCGGTATAGGATTGCAGTCGGGACTTGTACAGGCATTGAGCCTTCTGTAATCCCCACATACACGTAAACTTCAGTCTTTCTTCGGCACGATGTGCAGTGGAGATGCTCAAGGGCTTTAGCTTGTTGATCTGTTATTGTTGTATTTATTCCGATGTGTTGATTTTCCCAGTTCATACGCGTTGTAATTATTTTAAATATTTATTTACTTCTGTTGAAAGCTTGCGGATTTCTTGGATAAAAATAGTATTTCAAGATTTTGTTGTGATGAAGGTGGTGTAGACATGGCAGCTACATGCAGAGTCTGTGTCCTCAGACAATAACGCAAGGGACCGTCGCCGAGAACAATACCCCTTGGCGCCGCCGTAGCGCTTGACCCGCTGCCGCATCTGTAGACCACATCACATTGACGCAGCGCAAGCGAGAATCAAGCAACCGAATTCTCTCACTCTCACAAACACAAACGTTCGAGTATAAAGGTTTGTTTTTTTTTTTACATGTTGCTTACTTTAACTACATTAGTTATCTAATAGTCTAAGTTAAACTCTAACTTACATTATAAATTATATAAATATAATAGTCTACAGGAGCATAGCCGCGGGGGCAAGCCCTATACGTTTAAGTGCAATTTATCAAATTTTAAATATCTGTTTCCAGTTGATTTATCTAGACAGTACAGATAAATAACGCCTAAAATCATGTACGGATTCCAATGAAATTTGGTACACAACGTCGATTACATTATTAAGCACAGGATACTTGGTATTTTATCATCCAACTAAGCGGAATACAAAACATATCAAAAAAACTTGATTACTTAAAAGCTATAGGGTAATTATATCTTGAGGGTGTCACACTACATCTTATTAAGTGTCACCAAGGGGATGGAGTTCAAATATATAAAAAAAAGCTCACGTAATTATAGAGCAACCCATTTAAAAAAAAACATTGATTATAATCTTGTAGTTCACTTGAGCGTATACGCATACTAATATTATAAATGCGAAAGTAACTATCTGTCTGTTAAGTTTTCACGCCTAAACCTCTGAACCAATTTTGATGAATTTTGGTATAGAGATATGATTTGACCTTGGAAAAGGACATAGGGAACTTTTGTACCTAAAATAAAATTTTAAGGGTAGAAATTAGGGGCTGAAAGTTTGTAGGAACAAAATATGAGAACACCAATTCGCATATGCAGTAATTATGAAATGACAGCGTTGTCAACGCCAACTGGTTTGTTGATTTATTGATATTATTATACTTAAAAGAAATGTATTGTACTTCTAATACTTACCTATGAAATGATATTCCAGTATTATTTTTAAGATTGGTTGAAATGTTTTTAAACTCTTATCTACGAAGTACGGCATAATTATTGTTTTATTTCATTACTGACTCACGCGGAAGTTTGTATATTCTAAACGATATACCTATTGTAAATTATGTGGATTATACAGTTTTGCTGCAAGCTAATTATTTCACATGTGGTGAAAATAAAACTTGGGTGAAAGTTTGTATGAAGAACCCATCATGTCTCAAATTAGGGCTATGCAAATTCATATGATTTCTTTTGGTAAGGAAGAAATAAAAGGGGTTTTACGTTTTTTAAAAACATTCCCGCAAGCCTGTATAATAAGGGATGATTTTAATTATTTTTGAAGTTTATTTGGGACGGTTAATGCATCGTATTCTTAGTGGAATATAATGACAATACCATACACACAGTGATAAACCCATCTATGATTTTCTTTTGGTTTGTCGGGTTCCGGCAACTGTAAGTGTATATGCATTTATAACTAAATAACTACTCATTAGCTATTGATTCCATAAAAAACTGTAGATTATAAAAAGTTTATTTCATCATGTGTTTGTTGATACGTTTGTGACTGTTAAGACCGCTATATATTCAATAAGTAGTTCAGTAAACTGTCACTAGATGGAAACTTTACGAAATTCATATTAAATATCATGAATGTATAAAATACTTTTTTATACGACCATGGTAAATGTATATATTATATGTTTATAATTCGTACGTAGTATAAATACAATTTATTTAGCTTTTATTACTAATTATTTATATAATGAACTTCAGATAAGCCTCGCAAAAGTAAATCTGATCTAGAGTGTAGCTCTAGCAGAGCTCGAGATGCGAAAATTATTAGAAGCCAAGAATCTGAGGAGCAGTCACAGGCCCGTTTGAATTTAGATGCTGATATAAAACTGTAAAATGTTGCAAAAACGGGGAAAATTTAACCTATGTGAACTTGGCACCCGACTTTGGAATAAAAATAATTTGATGTTACCATTCGATAGTGCTTCGTTTGTACCAGTTGCATTTTCGTTTGTACCTCAAACTGAAAAAAGTTATTGCGTTTTCAAAATTTGACCAGCACCCCACTTTGAGATATCAAAATTATGCTAACTGATTCTGATTCTAAATTGCTTGTACACGTTTGTACCTCCTTTAATTTTTGTTTATCTCCAAAGTCAAAAAAGTTACAGGCTGTTCAAAATTAAGAAAATTATAACAGGCTTATTTTACAAAATATAGAAAATCTGTAAACGGCGTTTGTCGTGCAATCGTTTTTGCCTTCAGGAAAAGCTTTGAATAACTAAAATATTCAAAAAAAATAAGAAAATAAACGCACTTTAAAAATATTTGTGAAAAGTACTGATTTTAGTCAATTCTAAACATTTCGTAAAAATCTAAATAGAAATCGTCGTGCAATCGTTTGTACCCCTAGAAAACACTTTGAAATTTGAGAAAGTTGCAGAAGAAGTTGCGCGGGTCAGCTAGTATAGATATGTATATTCTTAGATGAAGTATGTATGTCCTGTCTACTAAGAATACAAAATCCACTGGCTACAAATATAATACACACACTATGAATAAGTGACTAGGCGATATGAACAATTCGATTATTCAAGCGAGAATGCGTCACTCCTAAGAGATCATCACACAATCCTTAATGAGGGGGGGGGGATGCGCGCCAGAGAAAACTTGGGTAGGTGCCATACAGACCATGGGAAGGACCATGAGTAGGGTACACGTGTCACTTCCTGTCGCCGCAGCAAAATTACTGGTGGAGGGCGGACGCCTCCTGGTAGGATGGAGTTCGGCTCGAGTCTATCTTCTGGAACAAAAGCCTCTGAGGTGTTTCAGATGTATGGGCTTGGGTCACACGCGGCCAGTGTGCCCATCAACGGTTGACAGGAAGGGACTGTGTTTCCGATGCGGGAAGCCGAGTCACAGGGCGCAAGATTGTGAGGCTGTGACGCTACATTGCTGGTATCGCCATGTAACCTCCTTTAGGCATATTCAACCTTTTCCAACATATAATGTTTTTTAATTCCGTTAACGTCTTCGCGCGCACGTAAAAAAGATGACTTTTTCATGTCACTCGTGGGCACCGGCTTAGGCCATGTGAGCTTCCGGAGTGGTGCGGGGTGCGGGGAAACCGCAATAGTCCCGCAAGGTTTCTCCGTCGGCAGCTTGGGCTTTTTCGAAACCTGTTGCGGCGGGGGTAAGATGTTCGTGGTCATCTGTGGTCATGATCTGGTCTCTAGGTCAGGTTCCCGTTCCCAATCGGTTTTTTCTCCTTTGAGTCCTTCCTATAGGGCTCAGGCTTTTCAGTGGTTCATGGATATCAGGCGGGACGAGTGTGCCAGTTGTAGTTAGCATCAGTGCCTCCTTATCCTTGGGATTGGGTTTCTTGCCTCGGATATCTTCTTCTTGGATACGTAGATACATCGCCAGCCATCGCAGCAATCCTCCCGACAGGAATTCAGTGCCGAGTAACTGACCGAGAGCTAGTATATCGCTCTCATATACCTCCTTCGAGGGTGCTTCCCCAGTGGAGAGCGGTTCGCACGACGTTCCGGGCAACGAAGGGGCCTGCGGAGAGGCGGGGGATGGGGGCCGGGACGGACTGCTGTCTCTATCGGACGCAGTCCGGATGTAGAAGGGGCCTGCGGTGAGGCGCGAGGGGCAGCCGTCTCTTGCGAGCGTGTGCGGCTTGCTGTAGGTCCTTGTGGCTTTGCTGTGGTCTTCGTGGTGGCTCTTTCGTGTTGATTTCTTATTTTTGTCATGGTTATTTATAAAATAAAGACATCTTAATATTTTGTTCTTTTATTTTTACACAACACACGGTACAGACATAGATTTAGTTAGTAAATCTGACAAGTTTTTATCTGTTGAAATATACTGTACTTTAATACACTTATTTATAATTGGATGCTGATATGATAAACAATACAGTGTCAACCTACAGATACGCCATTTTCAGAAAATTGCATTTAAAAGTTAACATGCTTATTTGAATAATAATATTGAAGATGATAAGTTACTATAGAAATTTATCTCGTTTTGATGATTTTTTTTCCGGATGTAGAAGGGGCCTGCGGTGAGGCGCGGTGGGCAGATGTCTCTTGCAAGCGCGTGCGGCTTGCTGTATGTCCTTGTGGTTTTGCTGTGGTCTTCGTGGTGGCTCTTCGGGTTCTGGTCTTGGTGGGTGAGGGTGGTTATCGTGGTGGCTTCGGCGGAGTCCAAGTGAGTGCGAGTGGTCGTGGTGTGGCCCTTAGAAGGGCCTTTTAACTTTATTCCGCCAGGTTTGGGCGCCATGACGAGGAAAAGTGGCGTTCCGTGGGGCGCGCACGCGGCGCAGACCAACTACGATTCGGATGAGGGCGTACTATTCGCACTATCTCATTCCCTCATAGGCTAAATCCTATAGATGTATATGTTTAACTCAATCACAATCTTATTCCCGAGTAATATTCGAAACGAATCGGAGATGAATTGCATAGTTTAACTAAATAGCATTTGGCATTCTATAGAATTCCTTAACAAAGTATGTAATAATTCTCTTTATTTCATATGTTGCCTATAACAATACAAAATAAGGCGTAAAATATAAAAATATGATGAATACAGTACCTACACAATATTCGTAGCAATGTTCACTTGTGTTGTTGTTTTCGTATAATATGAAGTCACGATAGCGAGGCAAAATGAAGGGTGTTTATATTGCCCAAATAAATAAATAATAAAATAGAAGTTTTTTAGCGTCATATTTTTTACGATTATGTAACGATATAAAGCGTCGATTAAAAATAAAAAAAATATTCATGCATATACCCTAGTTCCGATAAATGTCCCTGAAGTTGGTGTGGTGAATGTAGTCGGCGTGCCAGTCGAGCGGGTTGTGCTTCGCGAGTAGGCCGTTCCGCGGAAAGTAACCGCCCGCGTACCGCAGGCTGTGTAACTGGTCCTACAGCAGATGGCGCGATCTCACCGGTAACGGAATCACGCGCGTCCTGCAATATAAACATAACTCTAAATAAGTCAAAATCAATATAAAACGGGACCAAAAATCAATCGTATGTACATCTATATACATGGAGTGTGTATCTATATAAAAAGAGTAAAATTGTATTATTTTCAAACACCTACTAATAAATTCACATACTTATAAATTAAACAACTCGTCACCGTTTTCCTCGAGAAGTATATACTTAATGCCATCACGTTAAGTGTCAAAATGTTTTTAACATACACATAAACCAATTACGGAGAGAATGTGCAGTGAAGGGAAAAAATAACAATTTTACCGCCAACAAACCATTAATTAACTTTACATACCTACCTGTTCAAATTGTAAATAATGGATTTCAACTATTTAGAATCGGCTCCTAATTTTTCATTTTTGTTTATTAAAAAGGGCTTTACCGATTTTGAATGAAATTAATTATATATTTCGTATTGCGATTATACTGTTTTGAAAAATGGAAATAAATATTATCGTTTTATTATTTAACGTACCTATATTTTCTACTACAGGGTCCGCCATGATAACAAACGCAAAATACAGAAAGGGAAAAAAGAGAAAATATCAAGTTATGTTTACTATTCAAATTACACAAGGAAAAACAACAACAAACAAAAAAAATTCAAAATTAATAAGTTCCTTCAATCAACACAGAATTCATTCATTGAAGAAGTCCAATTCCAAAAATACGAAGCTTCACTTCCTAGGAAAACCTTAATCTAACACAAAATAAAATGAAAATTTAAATTTGAAAAAATTATAATTATAATGGTCATATCAAAAAGAAAAAAAAATTAAACTTGTAGCGTAATGACAATACTAGACTGTTATCAGCATTAAATATTCGTAATGTATTTATTTAAAAAAAAAATCTAAAAGAATAAATAAAAAGATCAAATTGATGCTATGGGGAAGCGCGGGGACATTTTTTTGATTTTAATTAATTGTGGCGTTATATTTTCATTGTTATTGTTTATTCTTATAGTTTGTCTTTCTTTTCAACTTTTATATCTGTAATTTTGTGTAGTTCAGTTAATTTTGTGTAGCTTCGAGAACATTCAGTGGTAAGTTTTTTATTTCATATTAATCATGGATCTGGATCCTGAGCCTGACCCTCCTCCTGACAAACACCCTTTGTTAACACTATTAGATACTGATAAATATATTTCTTCTGATCCTAAAATGTTGAACTCAGTATCTGGTGAGGATATGAAAAAGTATAGACGGAAATTGACTCAGACTTTTAAACCAATAAAAGATAAATCTGTTCGGTTTAATAAGAAGCCATTAATTACAAACACTTCTTTAACAAATCTTCCTATTTCCACCAAGTCTTCCGAGGTAGGGAGCGCTCTAAGTTCTCATAATACTGACAGTAATACTTCAGATGAGAAATTTTCAAATAATGTTAACAGACAATTATATAAAGACTCAGACCCCGGTCCATATATTGTTACAGTGGAATTAGTAACAGAGGATCCAAAAGCAGGTACAACTCTGCATCCACTAAAATTTGGCTACTTTTTACAAAAAAATCAAATGATAGATGTTTTAGAAGACGGAAAAAAAAATTGGTAGAAATCGTCTGTCAGTATCATTTAAGTCGTCAATAGCTGCCAATAAATTTTTAAGCAATTCCATATTAGGTAGTAATAATTATAAAACTTCAATTCCAACATATAATATATGTAAATTAGGAATAATTCGTGAAATTCCAATTGAGTGGTCGCATAATGACATTGTTAATAATTTAAGAATTCCTGATGGATTTGGGTCAATCATACGTTCCCGTAGGCTTAGTAAGAAGGCCAGTAGCCCAGAGGGTTCTACTTGGATCCCTACACAAACAGTAGTGATAACTTTTGATGGTCAAGCTCTTCCTTCTCGGGTATTTTGTTTTTACTCATCTCTGCTAGTGTAACAATATATTTACCTGGGTAAATATTTAACTGGGTACAATGTTTTAATTGCTGCCGTTTTGGGCACACACGGATTCAGTGTAGAAGCAAACCTCTTTGCTTTAAATATGGTGAGAATCATGATGGTTCATCATGTGATGTAGATGGGGACTACAGAAGTATAATTGTTCTGGACTTCACAAAGCCATAGATAAAACTTGTTCAGAGTTTGTGCGTCAAAAAGACATAAAACATTATATGTCTAATCATTCAGTCTCTTACCAAGAGGCTGACAAAAAATTCTCACCTGCAAAAAAATCATTTGTTGAGGTTTTAACCTCCAACCCTAATAGGAATAAACCATTAATACATACACAGGTAGATGATTCAAAAAGAAACACTTTTTCATATAAAAAAGCATTTTTATTGAAACCAAAAACACATGCTCCTTTAGCTAAGGGCTATGATATTAAAGCACATAAGGACTTGATTAAAAATTATGAAATTCCTCCTTCAAATAATGGTTGTGCCTTGAATAACAATAAAGATACCAATGAAGAAAATGTAGATATAAATGCCTTGATTATTTCCTTGATGAATATTATTTCTAATTCTTGTTTACCTGACCACGTTGCAATCAACTTGATTCAAAATATATCAGTCACACTTTTTAATTCCTTCAAACATGGATTACATTCTTCAGTGGAACTGTAGAAGTGTAATATCAAAACGGACTGATTTATATTACTTGATTAATAGATTTAAACCACCTATTTTAGCTTTATGCGAGACTTGGTTGAAACCAGGTACCATATTTAAAGTACCAGGCTATTTTATTCTGAGAGATGACAGACAGGATGGTTTTGGGGGCTCAGCCCTTCTTATTAAAAAAAAATGTTTTTTTCAAATCTTTATCCACTGCCTTATTTTAATAAGGGGAAATTAAATGCAGTTGCAGCTATAATAGATAATATTTCATTTCTCTCTCTTTATATTCCCCATAAAGATACTTCAGTAATTCCTGTACTTAAGTGTATTATTGATTCTATCCCTTCTCCAGTTATTATTTTAGGTGACTTTAACGCTCATCATTCCCTGTGGGGCGCTCCTAACGATGATAGGTTAGGAATTGAACTTGCTGGTATAATAGATGATTTGAACTTATGTGTCTTAAATGATGGCTCAGTGACTCGTCGTGGTATACCGGGTCAATCTTTGAGTTTTTTAGACATTTCTCTTTGTTCTTCGTCCCTCTCTTCCTGTTTAATGTGGAGGTGTCATGAGTTATCATATGGTAGTGATCACTTTCCAATCATCATTTCGAAGCCTACATCAGTTTCTCGCCTAACTCCTCTACCACCGTTACTGAAGTATAATCTAACAAACTGTAACTGGGAGTTATTTAGTTCAGTTCTGGATAATAAAATTACATCACAACCTGAAGTTTGTTTATATAATATAGAACAATCATATGATAACCTTATTACTAGTTTGAAGTTAGCGGCTGATGAATGCTTTCCTTGTAAAAATGTTGCTAGTAGAAATATTCAGTCTCCACCTTGGTGGGACAAGGAATGTACTCAGGCTATTCATAGATGAAATATTTCTGAAAAAAGTTGTGACTTGGTGCTTGATTTAAATTCTTTTCTTCAATACAAAAATACTTTAGCGGTAACTAAAAGGCTTTTAAAAAAGAAGAAGCGAGATGGTTGGCAACGTTTTTGTTTGTCACTGTCGTCTGAAACTTCTCCCTCTATAGTATGGAGAAATATACGTCGTTATAGATCTTCCACAAAAACTAATCATAATTTTTCTTCCTTCTCGCTTGAGTGGGTTGAACCATTTTTAAATAAACTAGCCCCAAGTTATGTTCCTAATTTAGATGAAATGCCTTATAATTACATTTCTGATTATAGTAACACCTTGGAGTCCTTAGATGCTCCTTTTTCATTACAGGAATTGAACCGTGTTTCTGATACGTCACCTGGGATTGATAGTATTCCGTATTCTTTTGTGGTTAATGCAAAACCTTTAACTTTACCATTTATTTTGAATTTAATAAATATTATTGTTGAAACTGGTCGCATTCCAAACTCGTGGAAACAACAAATAGTAATTCCTATTTTAAAACCTAATAAAGATCCATTTGATGCAAATTCTTTCAGGCCTGTGGCTTTGTCATCGGTTCTCTCTAAATTGACAGAACATCTAATCAAAAACAGGTTAGAATGGTTTTTAGAGCACCACAATCTTTTAAGTTCTTCTCAGTTTGGGTTTAGGAAGGGACGCAGTGTTTCTGATAGTCATTCAATTTTTTCCGCAGATATTCAAATTGCCTTAACCACGAATGAATCATTGGTGGCTGCATTTCTTGATATTGAAGCTGCTTATGATAATGTTGACTTGATAGTACTAAAAAACAAGCTGCAGAACCTTAATATTCCTTCAAAGTTTATAGATTTCATTTTTAATCTTTTTAGTGGTAGAACTATTATCTTGAGGACTCTGGAAATGAACAATCACAGCCGAGTACTTTGGAAAGGTGTACCGCAGGGGTCTGTTCTTAGTCCTATATTGTATGATGTTTATACAAATGATCTAGATTCTGTAGTTTTCCCTCAGTGTTCTGTTCTTCAGTATGCTGATGATTTACTACTAATTTATTCCTCGAACAGTTCGATAGGTTTGGCTGCTAAAATTGTAGAGCAGTCATTGGATAGATTATCGCTTTGGATGTCTGATCATCGTCTTTCCTTTTCTGTTTCTAAAAGCAAAGTAGTCGTTTTTTCTCGAAGAAAAACTAATCCTCATATAAGTGTTTCTTTAAATCAGGCAAGCTTACCGTTAAGTAACGAAATTATTTTCCTTGGTAGAATATTTGATAGCAAATGTACAGGCATTCCGCATGTTAATTACATAGTTGCTAAGTGTGAAAGAAACATTAATATGATGAGAGCACTTTCTAGAGTTTGGTGGGGTGCACATCCTTTTTCTTTAAAGTTAATATATAATGCAATGATAAGAAGTCTTTTAGACTATGGTTCTTTGACTCTTTGTCCTGTTAATAAAACTGTAATTCATAAACTTAACCTTATTCAATCTAAGAGTCTGCGCATTGTCATTGCGGCTATGAATAGCACTCCCATTTATGCTCTGCAAATAGAATGCGCAGATCCACCCCTGCACATAAGACAGTTTTTATCAGATCGGTATCTATACAAATCCTTTCAACTTTTGGACCATCCTCTTCATTAAAAAAAAACTTATCTTGATAGCCTTATTGATAAAAATAATAGCTACTGGCATTGAAGGCCTCTGCCGCATTTAATTCATAGTCTCAGGAATTTACATAAACAGGAATGTACAATCACAAATTTTCCATGTAATCCTCTCTTCTTTTTTGATTACAGTGTGCTTATTTTCCAACCTGATGTAAGATTATCCATAGGTATAGAAAAAAATATGTCAAATACCGATTCCAAACTTCTGAATTTTATTAAAAAGAACGCTCCTAATGCTGGAAGTTTTTTTTTACTGATTCATTTAAATCTGTTGAACCGCTTAAAGGAAATTTTCAGATTTTTTTGGAAATGTTTCAACCATTCAAAATAATAAACAAGGAGTAGGTGCTGCTTTTTATCAAATTTCCTCTGGATATTTTAAACTTTTTAAATACTCTTCTCTAATATCTAACTTTTCTGGGGAATGCTTAGCTATTTTGGAATGTATCAGCTATATCATAACGGAAAAAATTGCCAGGGCTGTGATCTTTACGGATTCTTTAAGTTGTCTACAATCTCTTTTACATAATCCTTTTAAAAAAAAATTTGTCACCTATTTCTCTTGTAATTAAAAACAAACTGAAATACTGTGTGCAACTAGGTTTACAAGTTTCCTTGATATGGATTCCTGGTCATTCAGGTATCCATGGTAATGAAAATGCTGATGGTTTGGCTAAATTGGCAGCTTTTCAAGGTGCTCCTGATAATTATTTATATAGCCAGGATTTACTTTCTTTTCTACCTCGTCAAGACTTGGTTGAAAGGTGGAATATGCACTGGGGTCATTCAAGCAAAGGTAAATTTTATAAAAGATTTCAATCTTCAATTGCTCTAAAACCGTGGTTCTCCAAATGGAGATTCAGTAAGAAAATTACAACTATTATTTCGAGGCTAAGGTTTGGCCACTGTTCTTCGCCAGTCCACCTGAACAAATTAAGAATTAGAGATACATCTATCTGTGAGTGTGGTCTGGAAGAGGGTAACATTATGCATATTCTCTTCAACTGTTCTCTTTATAACTCTTTACCACTGTATGATATTTTGTGTAATTATAAGGCTATTCTTCCTTGCGAACTGTCATCTATCCTATCTCTCAATAATAATATTTAAATTAAATCATTAATAAAATTTCTTAATCATCATAAATTGTCATTGTAGGTTTCTAATATTATTTTTAATTGTATTTATTTATTGCCACTTCTTCATTTACCCGCCTAAAGTATCGAATTCGCATAACTTGAAAATGGCAGTATTAGTCTCTAAAGTTGACTGGGTTGCCAAGATTGAAAATAGAAGAAGAAGATCAAATCGTAACTTCCCGCGCGATTGTAATAAAAATAAAGAGCGCCAAATACCGCGTAGGCTCCGCGGCGTCGCGTCGGTTCGCTATGTAGAAGCTAGTCACGAGTCGTGCGACGCGAGTACCAGACGAAGTAGGCGGGGTTTGCTCCTTATCTACTCGCTATTGTGCAGCTCCCGCAATTGTAAATAAACTTTAAAGCATTTTATTGAAAGATTTAAGTAGTGAAAAATATATGGATTAATAAATTATAGTTTTGTAAATAAGTAAATGCATTAAATAAGGGTTTAAGAATTAATTATGTAATTTATATGGATAGATTATAATATACGACTCTATGTCAGTATAGTTCAATATATAATAAGCCCATTCATTACCTACAGCATATGGAAGCAGCTAGACGATTAAAATAAGAAAGTGTATAGAGTTCTACATGTTAAACGAAATTAATAAATAAGTAAATACCTAAAATCGGAGTTATTATTCATCTACCTACTCCATAAATATAAAAAGTAACATTTTTAAGTATGGATATAGAGAAGGAGGTAAATGGAAATGACAAATGAATTGATCTAGTTACATTTATTTGTACGCATAAATACAAATAGTTCTGTTAACTTGTTGTTATAGTTTTGTCAATTATAGCATAACCTACAATCGCTGCACTAGCGGACCGATGCTATTTATTTTAATGATGAAAGCACGAATATTCGACAATATATCACTGAACATATATTTAATATCGAAAGAATCATTACCTTTATCGCCGCAATTATCGTTTATATAAACAATTGACACCACCAAATTCACTTTTCACTGCACTTCATACTTGACGAAAACATGTAATGTACTATTGAATAGCAGCTACTCCCCCCACCGATATTTTGTCAAATGTTCGACGTGCTTAGCCAATGACAGAAGGAGACGGCTAAACACGTCGACGGGGATGTCAAAGAGGGAGGTGAGAATGTCAATCGCATATACTACCAATCCACCAATGTTGCCAGCAGTTGGCTTATAGAAAATTTATTATGGCAACAATACCATATGTTGCCGCCTAAGAATGTTAAAAAATCTCAAAAATGATAATTTATTTCCGCGATCTCTCGTAGGACATTTCATACGTGACAGTACTCACAACTATTGTGTACTGAAGTTTTCCTAGATTTCGTTTAGGCCGTTTGTATGAAGACATAACACTGCTTACTTAAGTGTACTGTGACTGCGCGCCTACGTCACGCAATTGCAAGCGTTCCCTTTCTCCGCCACAATACACACCTCCGTTATCGTCAGTTGGAAACATAGGTCAGTCACGCACGAACTAGTACGACTATAGTATAACTATCCAATGCTTTCTCTTATTTATAATACTAGGCTTTTCTTTTATAATAGAGTGTTATAATTTTTATTGTACCATAATAACTCCATCGAAATCGGCACCCACCTCCTGTATAGTGAAACTAAGTGCCAACCAGCAAGACAAAGGCCATAGAATCAATATGTAATCGGCTGAAACCTACAGCAAAACTCTGTGGGGCAGGTGCGAGTGCCATGTCACCTCTTTCTGTAAACAGTTTCAATTTGTAGATGCAATTATCATAATTGTTTTCATAATTTAATTGGGTACTTCCAATGTCCTTTACAAGCTATAGAAAAAATATTATTGATTTCAATAACAATGCAAGTTCCTGGCAGGTTTAAGACCCGCCGTCATATGACCAGGCGTGCCTACACACATTTTTTAAGGTTCTCAAAGCAGGTACAATGGACAGGGTAACAATAAAGTTATTCATAGGGTATTCTACAATTATTTTTTTTAGAGACTTTTATTCTACTGAATATTTCAATCCCATTGTACCCAATTCATAGTAGCATCAAATCAGGAGAGTCGGTGATGAGACAGCACTACCAGGTCATACAAACTCTTGGCTTCATCTGAACAAGGTTCTACTAAAATACTATGATAAATACCTATAATTTGACAGTTTAAGTTCATACTATTCATTAGTGACACTCTTTCAATCCCATTTTTGTCACACTCCATCAGTAAATGATGCACGTCATCAATCTTTCTACAATACAATGATCAATTGGTAAATGAATTCTAAAATGTGTATTTGCCACACTTGACATTGGTGAAATAGCTTACATAGGCAGAAGCCATATAAAAAAAAATATCATTCATTGGAATGAAACAAACAAGCTAATAAGATAAGCTAAGCTAAATAAATATAATCTCTTCACATCATGTTTGAAGGACTCCATACAGTAGGAAAGAGAGAACACACTTGCCGGGAGACAGCTCCACAGTACGACAAAGATATGACGTTAAGATATGAAAGATAAAAAGCAATTACTTCGCAGAAATTACGTAGATATGTATCTATATATTTTTGATAATTTGAAGTGTAAATATTTATTATTTTATGTTTTCAATAAACTAAAAAATCAATCGATTGACGTTTTTAATGGACATATATAAAAATCTATAATTGTAGTACATGACATTGTGATATTTTTTAACATAATATATTTTAATATAACAAAGATTTTGATGTTAACGATAGTCCGTAATCTATAATTAATAAAATTGAAGTGTCTGTTTGTAATGTCAAAATAACAGTACTTTTTTTACTAAATGCGTATGAAAGTATATACGATACCTATAATAAAAAACACATTTTTAAAATTCTTGTCTGTCTGTTTGTTCCGGGTAATCTCCGAAACGGTTGGACTAAACAACTTTATAAATCCCGAAGTAGATAAGCTAAATACACTATACATTTTTTCATTCATACTTGATCAACAGTTATAGAAACATAATTACATTAAAATGACAAGACTATTAAAATTTCTATTAGGTTAAAAGCCACGGGCAGAAAGTTATAGTTCAATACAACGAAGTGTACTCTTGAATTCTAAGCTTCTGCCCGCGTCTTTGTTCGTGTACAGTGTACACTAAGTATTTACTGTTTTTACAATATTCTCTATGGTTTTTTTTTTCCATATATTTTGCCTCTTTTTTGGCATCTTTTTTTTGCATCTTTTTTTGGCATCTTTTTTATTTTTTTACAAGACCGTATATGGTATTTTTTTTTCTTTTTTTTTTCTTTTTTTTTTATTTGTTTATTTGGCAGCCTTTTTTTGCCAGCAATTGTCTCTTTTTTTTGTTTTTTTGGCAGTCTTTTTTTGCAAACATTTTTTTTTGTGACCCAGCCATTGTCTTTTTTTAGCTTTATTTTGTTTTCCCATGTTACTTACTTCTACTACATTACTTATTTAAAAGTCTACGTGAACAAAGCCAAGGGCGGAAAATTACAGTGGACTATATTAAACTCCAACTTTCTGCCCGCAGCTTTATTTGCGTTTACATTATAAATTATTTTATACCGAAAAAATTATAGAAATATAATTTGTTTGCGTCAATTTGCTTATTTATATATTAAGAACAACTGAAATAATTGTACAAACCATGGTCTACATGGTCTACAACGGAAAACAAACGTGGTATTCTTATCTGTTGACAGCTTTATTCAAAATGATAACAAGTATAAATCTTTATGTACGCAAACAAAGCCTAGGGCGGAAAGTCAGTGTGATATACGTTAAAGTATATTTTATAAAAAATTTCATTTCTGTTGGCAGCTTTGTTTGTGTAAACTGGATACACTGTTTGTGCAATTTGTTGATTTATACATGAACAATAGACATTAATATTAGACTGTAAAAACAGTTTGGGGACTACCGTGCCACTCTGTGATTTTGAGTTAGTATAAATGAACGGGTTAGTAGTATAACTAATAGGGTTCGCATACCTGTATTGGACTTGGAATTATTTGAAAAATGGCTCAAGTAAAACATGCGTGCTGTTGGCGCTTCTTTAATAAACCTTTATACCCGAACGTATGTCTCTGTGAGATTGGGAGAATCCGGTCGCCTGATCCTCGCTTTCGCTGCGTCAATGTGGTACGCTTGTTTGAATGCGAAGTGTTCGGTTGATCTGGCTTGACAGCGACGATTGTACTTAGTAATTTCATGACGAAATCGTAGTCCCTTGTTCGTTGTACATTGTTTCGCCCAGGTAGCGACATCGGTGTTGATAGAAGGCCAAAAGAATTCACTTCTGGTTGACCCAGGACCCATTTGGCGGGATTAATAGTGATGCCATTGTCTTCTAGACTTTTCAGTACGGTGCGAAGATGTTCCTGATGCAGAGTTTAACATGACGAGGCGATAATTACGTCATCTATGAACGGAAATACGTAATCGAGTCCACGCCCGGCGTTTATCAGACCGGTATCATACGTAGAAATTCGAATAGTCCTGTAGCGACATCTATCTCGCCACATACGACGCATCCTACACCGCCATATTAAAATTAACCCATTTCAATGGTGGATGGAGGAACTTTACACCCTGTTCCTCGCATACCCCCAAAGTCCCATTGGTGTTATTGTCGCTATTTTCTCAATGTCTTCTTCCCATGTACGGAGTTGTGAGTAGGATCTATTGAGATCGATAACGCTGAATATTTTTTTATCGGCGAGTTGATAGGTATGTGAAATCTTTCACACGCGGTATAGGATTGCAGTCGGGACTTGTACAGGCATTGAGCCTTCTGTAATCCCCACATACACGTAAACTTCAGTCTTTCTTCGGCACGATGTGCAGTGGAGATGCTCAAGGGCTTTAGCTTGTTGATCTGTTATTGTTGTATTTATTCCGATGTGTTGATTTTCCCAGTTCATACGCGTTGTAATTATTTTAAATATTTATTTACTTCTGTTGAAAGCTTGCGGATTTCTTGGATAAAAATAGTATTTCAAGATTTTGTTGTGATGAAGGTGGTGTAGACATGGCAGCTACATGCAGAGTCTGTGTCCTCAGACAATAACGCAAGGGACCGTCGCCGAGAACAATACCCCTTGGCGCCGCCGTAGCGCTTGACCCGCTGCCGCATCTGTAGACCACATCACATTGACGCAGCGCAAGCGAGAATCAAGCAACCGAATTCTCTCACTCTCACAAACACAAACGTTCGAGTATAAAGGTTTGTTTTTTTTTTTACATGTTGCTTACTTTAACTACATTAGTTATCTAATAGTCTAAGTTAAACTCTAACTTACATTATAAATTATATAAATATAATAGTCTACAGGAGCATAGCCGCGGGGGCAAGCCCTATACGTTTAAGTGCAATTTATCAAATTTTAAATATCTGTTTCCAGTTGATTTATCTAGACAGTACAGATAAATAACGCCTAAAATCATGTACGGATTCCAATGAAATTTGGTACACAACGTCGATTACATTATTAAGCACAGGATACTTGGTATTTTATCATCCAACTAAGCGGAATACAAAACATATCAAAAAAACTTGATTACTTAAAAGCTATAGGGTAATTATATCTTGAGGGTGTCACACTACATCTTATTAAGTGTCACCAAGGGGATGGAGTTCAAATATATAAAAAAAAGCTCACGTAATTATAGAGCAACCCATTTAAAAAAAAACATTGATTATAATCTTGTAGTTCACTTGAGCGTATACGCATACTAATATTATAAATGCGAAAGTAACTATCTGTCTGTTAAGTTTTCACGCCTAAACCTCTGAACCAATTTTGATGAATTTTGGTATAGAGATATGATTTGACCTTGGAAAAGGACATAGGGAACTTTTGTACCTAAAATAAAATTTTAAGGGTAGAAATTAGGGGCTGAAAGTTTGTAGGAACAAAATATGAGAACACCAATTCGCATATGCAGTAATTATGAAATGACAGCGTTGTCAACGCCAACTGGTTTGTTGATTTATTGATATTATTATACTTAAAAGAAATGTATTGTACTTCTAATACTTACCTATGAAATGATATTCCAGTATTATTTTTAAGATTGGTTGAAATGTTTTTAAACTCTTTATCTACGAAGTACGGCATAATTATTGTTTTATTTCATTACTGACTCACGCGGAAGTTTGTATATTCTAAACGATATACCTATTGTAAATTATGTGGATTATACAGTTTTGCTGCAAGCTAATTATTTCACATGTGGTGAAAATAAAACTTGGGTGAAAGTTTGTATGAAGAACCCATCATGTCTCAAATTAGGGCTATGCAAATTCATATGATTTCTTTTGGTAAGGAAGAAATAAAAGGGGTTTTACGTTTTTTAAAAACATTCCCGCAAGCCTGTATAATAAGGGATGATTTTAATTATTTTTGAAGTTTATTTGGGACGGTTAATGCATCGTATTCTTAGTGGAATATAATGACAATACCATACACACAGTGATAAACCCATCTATGATTTTCTTTTGGTTTGTCGGGTTCCGGCAACTGTAAGTGTATATGCATTTATAACTAAATAACTACTCATTAGCTATTGATTCCATAAAAAACTGTAGATTATAAAAAGTTTATTTCATCATGTGTTTGTTGATACGTTTGTGACTGTTAAGACCGCTATATATTCAATAAGTAGTTCAGTAAACTGTCACTAGATGGAAACTTTACGAAATTCATATTAAATATCATGAATGTATAAAATACTTTTTTATACGACCATGGTAAATGTATATATTATATGTTTATAATTCGTACGTAGTATAAATACAATTTATTTAGCTTTTATTACTAATTATTTATATAATGAACTTCAGATAAGCCTCGCAAAAGTAAATCTGATCTAGAGTGTAGCTCTAGCAGAGCTCGAGATGCGAAAATTATTAGAAGCCAAGAATCTGAGGAGCAGTCACAGGCCCGTTTGAATTTAGATGCTGATATAAAACTGTAAAATGTTGCAAAAACGGGGAAAATTTAACCTATGTGAACTTGGCACCCGACTTTGGAATAAAAATAATTTGATGTTACCATTCGATAGTGCTTCGTTTGTACCAGTTGCATTTTCGTTTGTACCTCAAACTGAAAAAAGTTATTGCGTTTTCAAAATTTGACCAGCACCCCACTTTGAGATATCAAAATTATGCTAACTGATTCTGATTCTAAATTGCTTGTACACGTTTGTACCTCCTTTAATTTTTGTTTATCTCCAAAGTCAAAAAAGTTACAGGCTGTTCAAAATTAAGAAAATTATAACAGGCTTATTTTACAAAATATAGAAAATCTGTAAACGGCGTTTGTCGTGCAATCGTTTTTGCCTTCAGGAAAAGCTTTGAATAACTAAAATATTCAAAAAAAATAAGAAAATAAACGCACTTTAAAAATATTTGTGAAAAGTACTGATTTTAGTCAATTCTAAACATTTCGTAAAAATCTAAATAGAAATCGTCGTGCAATCGTTTGTACCCCTAGAAAACACTTTGAAATTTGAGAAAGTTGCAGAAGAAGTTGCGCGGGTCAGCTAGTATAGATATGTATATTCTTAGATGAAGTATGTATGTCCTGTCTACTAAGAATACAAAATCCACTGGCTACAAATATAATACACACACTATGAATAAGTGACTAGGCGATATGAACAATTCGATTATTCAAGCGAGAATGCGTCACTCCTAAGAGATCATCACACAATCCTTAATGAGGGGGGGGGGATGCGCGCCAGAGAAAACTTGGGTAGGTGCCATACAGACCATGGGAAGGACCATGAGTAGGGTACACGTGTCACTTCCTGTCGCCGCAGCAAAATTACTGGTGGAGGGCGGACGCCTCCTGGTAGGATGGAGTTCGGCTCGAGTCTATCTTCTGGAACAAAAGCCTCTGAGGTGTTTCAGATGTATGGGCTTGGGTCACACGCGGCCAGTGTGCCCATCAACGGTTGACAGGAAGGGACTGTGTTTCCGATGCGGGAAGCCGAGTCACAGGGCGCAAGATTGTGAGGCTGTGACGCTACATTGCTGGTATCGCCATGTAACCTCCTTTAGGCATATTCAACCTTTTCCAACATATAATGTTTTTTAATTCCGTTAACGTCTTCGCGCGCACGTAAAAAAGATGACTTTTTCATGTCACTCGTGGGCACCGGCTTAGGCCATGTGAGCTTCCGGAGTGGTGCGGGGTGCGGGGAAACCGCAATAGTCCCGCAAGGTTTCTCCGTCGGCAGCTTGGGCTTTTTCGAAACCTGTTGCGGCGGGGGTAAGATGTTCGTGGTCATCTGTGGTCATGATCTGGTCTCTAGGTCAGGTTCCCGTTCCCAATCGGTTTTTTCTCCTTTGAGTCCTTCCTATAGGGCTCAGGCTTTTCAGTGGTTCATGGATATCAGGCGGGACGAGTGTGCCAGTTGTAGTTAGCATCAGTGCCTCCTTATCCTTGGGATTGGGTTTCTTGCCTCGGATATCTTCTTCTTGGATACGTAGATACATCGCCAGCCATCGCAGCAATCCTCCCGACAGGAATTCAGTGCCGAGTAACTGACCGAGAGCTAGTATATCGCTCTCATATACCTCCTTCGAGGGTGCTTCCCCAGTGGAGAGCGGTTCGCACGACGTTCCGGGCAACGAAGGGGCCTGCGGAGAGGCGGGGGATGGGGGCCGGGACGGACTGCTGTCTCTATCGGACGCAGTCCGGATGTAGAAGGGGCCTGCGGTGAGGCGCGAGGGGCAGCCGTCTCTTGCGAGCGTGTGCGGCTTGCTGTAGGTCCTTGTGGCTTTGCTGTGGTCTTCGTGGTGGCTCTTTCGTGTTGATTTCTTATTTTTGTCATGGTTATTTATAAAATAAAGACATCTTAATATTTTGTTCTTTTATTTTTACACAACACACGGTACAGACATAGATTTAGTTAGTAAATCTGACAAGTTTTTATCTGTTGAAATATACTGTACTTTAATACACTTATTTATAATTGGATGCTGATATGATAAACAATACAGTGTCAACCTACAGATACGCCATTTTCAGAAAATTGCATTTAAAAGTTAACATGCTTATTTGAATAATAATATTGAAGATGATAAGTTACTATAGAAATTTATCTCGTTTTGATGATTTTTTTTCCGGATGTAGAAGGGGCCTGCGGTGAGGCGCGGTGGGCAGATGTCTCTTGCAAGCGCGTGCGGCTTGCTGTATGTCCTTGTGGTTTTGCTGTGGTCTTCGTGGTGGCTCTTCGGGTTCTGGTCTTGGTGGGTGAGGGTGGTTATCGTGGTGGCTTCGGCGGAGTCCAAGTGAGTGCGAGTGGTCGTGGTGTGGCCCTTAGAAGGGCCTTTTAACTTTATTCCGCCAGGTTTGGGCGCCATGACGAGGAAAAGTGGCGTTCCGTGGGGCGCGCACGCGGCGCAGACCAACTACGATTCGGATGAGGGCGTACTATTCGCACTATCTCATTCCCTCATAGGCTAAATCCTATAGATGTATATGTTTAACTCAATCACAATCTTATTCCCGAGTAATATTCGAAACGAATCGGAGATGAATTGCATAGTTTAACTAAATAGCATTTGGCATTCTATAGAATTCCTTAACAAAGTATGTAATAATTCTCTTTATTTCATATGTTGCCTATAACAATACAAAATAAGGCGTAAAATATAAAAATATGATGAATACAGTACCTACACAATATTCGTAGCAATGTTCACTTGTGTTGTTGTTTTCGTATAATATGAAGTCACGATAGCGAGGCAAAATGAAGGGTGTTTATATTGCCCAAATAAATAAATAATAAAATAGAAGTTTTTTAGCGTCATATTTTTTACGATTATGTAACGATATAAAGCGTCGATTAAAAATAAAAAAATATTCATGCATATACCCTAGTTCCGATAAATGTCCCTGAAGTTGGTGTGGTGAATGTAGTCGGCGTGCCAGTCGAGCGGGTTGTGCTTCGCGAGTAGGCCGTTCCGCGGAAAGTAACCGCCCGCGTACCGCAGGCTGTGTAACTGGTCCTACAGCAGATGGCGCGATCTCACCGGTAACGGAATCACGCGCGTCCTGCAATATAAACATAACTCTAAATAAGTCAAAATCAATATAAAACGGGACCAAAAATCAATCGTATGTACATCTATATACATGGAGTGTGTATCTATATAAAAAGAGTAAAATTGTATTATTTTCAAACACCTACTAATAAATTCACATACTTATAAATTAAACAACTCGTCACCGTTTTCCTCGAGAAGTATATACTTAATGCCATCACGTTAAGTGTCAAAATGTTTTTAACATACACATAAACCAATTACGGAGAGAATGTGCAGTGAAGGGAAAAAATAACAATTTTACCGCCAACAAACCATTAATTAACTTTACATACCTACCTGTTCAAATTGTAAATAATGGATTTCAACTATTTAGAATCGGCTCCTAATTTTTCATTTTTGTTTATTAAAAAGGGCTTTACCGATTTTGAATGAAATTAATTATATATTTCGTATTGCGATTATACTGTTTTGAAAAATGGAAATAAATATTATCGTTTTATTATTTAACGTACCTATATTTTCTACTACAGGGTCCGCCATGATAACAAACGCAAAATACAGAAAGGGAAAAAAGAGAAAATATCAAGTTATGTTTACTATTCAAATTACACAAGGAAAAACAACAACAAACAAAAAAAATTCAAAATTAATAAGTTCCTTCAATCAACACAGAATTCATTCATTGAAGAAGTCCAATTCCAAAAATACGAAGCTTCACTTCCTAGGAAAACCTTAATCTAACACAAAATAAAATGAAAATTTAAATTTGAAAAAATTATAATTATAATGGTCATATCAAAAAGAAAAAAAAATTAAACTTGTAGCGTAATGACAATACTAGACTGTTATCAGCATTAAATATTCGTAATGTATTTATTTAAAAAAAAAATCTAAAAGAATAAATAAAAAGATCAAATTGATGCTATGGGGAAGCGCGGGGACATTTTTTTGATTTTAATTAATTGTGGCGTTATATTTTCATTGTTATTGTTTATTCTTATAGTTTGTCTTTCTTTTCAACTTTTATATCTGTAATTTTGTGTAGTTCAGTTAATTTTGTGTAGCTTCGAGAACATTCAGTGGTAAGTTTTTTATTTCATATTAATCATGGATCTGGATCCTGAGCCTGACCCTCCTCCTGACAAACACCCTTTGTTAACACTATTAGATACTGATAAATATATTTCTTCTGATCCTAAAATGTTGAACTCAGTATCTGGTGAGGATATGAAAAAGTATAGACGGAAATTGACTCAGACTTTTAAACCAATAAAAGATAAATCTGTTCGGTTTAATAAGAAGCCATTAATTACAAACACTTCTTTAACAAATCTTCCTATTTCCACCAAGTCTTCCGAGGTAGGGAGCGCTCTAAGTTCTCATAATACTGACAGTAATACTTCAGATGAGAAATTTTCAAATAATGTTAACAGACAATTATATAAAGACTCAGACCCCGGTCCATATATTGTTACAGTGGAATTAGTAACAGAGGATCCAAAAGCAGGTACAACTCTGCATCCACTAAAATTTGGCTACTTTTTACAAAAAAATCAAATGATAGATGTTTTAGAAGACGGAAAAAAAAATTGGTAGAAATCGTCTGTCAGTATCATTTAAGTCGTCAATAGCTGCCAATAAATTTTTAAGCAATTCCATATTAGGTAGTAATAATTATAAAACTTCAATTCCAACATATAATATATGTAAATTAGGAATAATTCGTGAAATTCCAATTGAGTGGTCGCATAATGACATTGTTAATAATTTAAGAATTCCTGATGGATTTGGGTCAATCATACGTTCCCGTAGGCTTAGTAAGAAGGCCAGTAGCCCAGAGGGTTCTACTTGGATCCCTACACAAACAGTAGTGATAACTTTTGATGGTCAAGCTCTTCCTTCTCGGGTATTTTGTTTTTACTCATCTCTGCTAGTGTAACAATATATTTACCTGGGTAAATATTTAACTGGGTACAATGTTTTAATTGCTGCCGTTTTGGGCACACACGGATTCAGTGTAGAAGCAAACCTCTTTGCTTTAAATATGGTGAGAATCATGATGGTTCATCATGTGATGTAGATGGGGACTACAGAAGTATAATTGTTCTGGACTTCACAAAGCCATAGATAAAACTTGTTCAGAGTTTGTGCGTCAAAAAGACATAAAACATTATATGTCTAATCATTCAGTCTCTTACCAAGAGGCTGACAAAAAATTCTCACCTGCAAAAAAATCATTTGTTGAGGTTTTAACCTCCAACCCTAATAGGAATAAACCATTAATACATACACAGGTAGATGATTCAAAAAGAAACACTTTTTCATATAAAAAAGCATTTTTATTGAAACCAAAAACACATGCTCCTTTAGCTAAGGGCTATGATATTAAAGCACATAAGGACTTGATTAAAAATTATGAAATTCCTCCTTCAAATAATGGTTGTGCCTTGAATAACAATAAAGATACCAATGAAGAAAATGTAGATATAAATGCCTTGATTATTTCCTTGATGAATATTATTTCTAATTCTTGTTTACCTGACCACGTTGCAATCAACTTGATTCAAAATATATCAGTCACACTTTTTAATTCCTTCAAACATGGATTACATTCTTCAGTGGAACTGTAGAAGTGTAATATCAAAACGGACTGATTTATATTACTTGATTAATAGATTTAAACCACCTATTTTAGCTTTATGCGAGACTTGGTTGAAACCAGGTACCATATTTAAAGTACCAGGCTATTTTATTCTGAGAGATGACAGACAGGATGGTTTTGGGGGCTCAGCCCTTCTTATTAAAAAAAAATGTTTTTTTCAAATCTTTATCCACTGCCTTATTTTAATAAGGGGAAATTAAATGCAGTTGCAGCTATAATAGATAATATTTCATTTCTCTCTCTTTATATTCCCCATAAAGATACTTCAGTAATTCCTGTACTTAAGTGTATTATTGATTCTATCCCTTCTCCAGTTATTATTTTAGGTGACTTTAACGCTCATCATTCCCTGTGGGGCGCTCCTAACGATGATAGGTTAGGAATTGAACTTGCTGGTATAATAGATGATTTGAACTTATGTGTCTTAAATGATGGCTCAGTGACTCGTCGTGGTATACCGGGTCAATCTTTGAGTTTTTTAGACATTTCTCTTTGTTCTTCGTCCCTCTCTTCCTGTTTAATGTGGAGGTGTCATGAGTTATCATATGGTAGTGATCACTTTCCAATCATCATTTCGAAGCCTACATCAGTTTCTCGCCTAACTCCTCTACCACCGTTACTGAAGTATAATCTAACAAACTGTAACTGGGAGTTATTTAGTTCAGTTCTGGATAATAAAATTACATCACAACCTGAAGTTTGTTTATATAATATAGAACAATCATATGATAACCTTATTACTAGTTTGAAGTTAGCGGCTGATGAATGCTTTCCTTGTAAAAATGTTGCTAGTAGAAATATTCAGTCTCCACCTTGGTGGGACAAGGAATGTACTCAGGCTATTCATAGATGAAATATTTCTGAAAAAAGTTGTGACTTGGTGCTTGATTTAAATTCTTTTCTTCAATACAAAAATACTTTAGCGGTAACTAAAAGGCTTTTAAAAAAGAAGAAGCGAGATGGTTGGCAACGTTTTTGTTTGTCACTGTCGTCTGAAACTTCTCCCTCTATAGTATGGAGAAATATACGTCGTTATAGATCTTCCACAAAAACTAATCATAATTTTTCTTCCTTCTCGCTTGAGTGGGTTGAACCATTTTTAAATAAACTAGCCCCAAGTTATGTTCCTAATTTAGATGAAATGCCTTATAATTACATTTCTGATTATAGTAACACCTTGGAGTCCTTAGATGCTCCTTTTTCATTACAGGAATTGAACCGTGTTTCTGATACGTCACCTGGGATTGATAGTATTCCGTATTCTTTTGTGGTTAATGCAAAACCTTTAACTTTACCATTTATTTTGAATTTAATAAATATTATTGTTGAAACTGGTCGCATTCCAAACTCGTGGAAACAACAAATAGTAATTCCTATTTTAAAACCTAATAAAGATCCATTTGATGCAAATTCTTTCAGGCCTGTGGCTTTGTCATCGGTTCTCTCTAAATTGACAGAACATCTAATCAAAAACAGGTTAGAATGGTTTTTAGAGCACCACAATCTTTTAAGTTCTTCTCAGTTTGGGTTTAGGAAGGGACGCAGTGTTTCTGATAGTCATTCAATTTTTTCCGCAGATATTCAAATTGCCTTAACCACGAATGAATCATTGGTGGCTGCATTTCTTGATATTGAAGCTGCTTATGATAATGTTGACTTGATAGTACTAAAAAACAAGCTGCAGAACCTTAATATTCCTTCAAAGTTTATAGATTTCATTTTTAATCTTTTTAGTGGTAGAACTATTATCTTGAGGACTCTGGAAATGAACAATCACAGCCGAGTACTTTGGAAAGGTGTACCGCAGGGGTCTGTTCTTAGTCCTATATTGTATGATGTTTATACAAATGATCTAGATTCTGTAGTTTTCCCTCAGTGTTCTGTTCTTCAGTATGCTGATGATTTACTACTAATTTATTCCTCGAACAGTTCGATAGGTTTGGCTGCTAAAATTGTAGAGCAGTCATTGGATAGATTATCGCTTTGGATGTCTGATCATCGTCTTTCCTTTTCTGTTTCTAAAAGCAAAGTAGTCGTTTTTTCTCGAAGAAAAACTAATCCTCATATAAGTGTTTCTTTAAATCAGGCAAGCTTACCGTTAAGTAACGAAATTATTTTCCTTGGTAGAATATTTGATAGCAAATGTACAGGCATTCCGCATGTTAATTACATAGTTGCTAAGTGTGAAAGAAACATTAATATGATGAGAGCACTTTCTAGAGTTTGGTGGGGTGCACATCCTTTTTCTTTAAAGTTAATATATAATGCAATGATAAGAAGTCTTTTAGACTATGGTTCTTTGACTCTTTGTCCTGTTAATAAAACTGTAATTCATAAACTTAACCTTATTCAATCTAAGAGTCTGCGCATTGTCATTGCGGCTATGAATAGCACTCCCATTTATGCTCTGCAAATAGAATGCGCAGATCCACCCCTGCACATAAGACAGTTTTTATCAGATCGGTATCTATACAAATCCTTTCAACTTTTGGACCATCCTCTTCATTAAAAAAAAACTTATCTTGATAGCCTTATTGATAAAAATAATAGCTACTGGCATTGAAGGCCTCTGCCGCATTTAATTCATAGTCTCAGGAATTTACATAAACAGGAATGTACAATCACAAATTTTCCATGTAATCCTCTCTTCTTTTTTGATTACAGTGTGCTTATTTTCCAACCTGATGTAAGATTATCCATAGGTATAGAAAAAAATATGTCAAATACCGATTCCAAACTTCTGAATTTTATTAAAAAGAACGCTCCTAATGCTGGAAGTTTTTTTTTACTGATTCATTTAAATCTGTTGAACCGCTTAAAGGAAATTTTCAGATTTTTTTGGAAATGTTTCAACCATTCAAAATAATAAACAAGGAGTAGGTGCTGCTTTTTATCAAATTTCCTCTGGATATTTTAAACTTTTTAAATACTCTTCTCTAATATCTAACTTTTCTGGGGAATGCTTAGCTATTTTGGAATGTATCAGCTATATCATAACGGAAAAAATTGCCAGGGCTGTGATCTTTACGGATTCTTTAAGTTGTCTACAATCTCTTTTACATAATCCTTTTAAAAAAAAATTTGTCACCTATTTCTCTTGTAATTAAAAACAAACTGAAATACTGTGTGCAACTAGGTTTACAAGTTTCCTTGATATGGATTCCTGGTCATTCAGGTATCCATGGTAATGAAAATGCTGATGGTTTGGCTAAATTGGCAGCTTTTCAAGGTGCTCCTGATAATTATTTATATAGCCAGGATTTACTTTCTTTTCTACCTCGTCAAGACTTGGTTGAAAGGTGGAATATGCACTGGGGTCATTCAAGCAAAGGTAAATTTTATAAAAGATTTCAATCTTCAATTGCTCTAAAACCGTGGTTCTCCAAATGGAGATTCAGTAAGAAAATTACAACTATTATTTCGAGGCTAAGGTTTGGCCACTGTTCTTCGCCAGTCCACCTGAACAAATTAAGAATTAGAGATACATCTATCTGTGAGTGTGGTCTGGAAGAGGGTAACATTATGCATATTCTCTTCAACTGTTCTCTTTATAACTCTTTACCACTGTATGATATTTTGTGTAATTATAAGGCTATTCTTCCTTGCGAACTGTCATCTATCCTATCTCTCAATAATAATATTTAAATTAAATCATTAATAAAATTTCTTAATCATCATAAATTGTCATTGTAGGTTTCTAATATTATTTTTAATTGTATTTATTTATTGCCACTTCTTCATTTACCCGCCTAAAGTATCGAATTCGCATAACTTGAAAATGGCAGTATTAGTCTCTAAAGTTGACTGGGTTGCCAAGATTGAAAATAGAAGAAGAAGATCAAATCGTAACTTCCCGCGCGATTGTAATAAAAATAAAGAGCGCCAAATACCGCGTAGGCTCCGCGGCGTCGCGTCGGTTCGCTATGTAGAAGCTAGTCACGAGTCGTGCGACGCGAGTACCAGACGAAGTAGGCGGGGTTTGCTCCTTATCTACTCGCTATTGTGCAGCTCCCGCAATTGTAAATAAACTTTAAAGCATTTTATTGAAAGATTTAAGTAGTGAAAAATATATGGATTAATAAATTATAGTTTTGTAAATAAGTAAATGCATTAAATAAGGGTTTAAGAATTAATTATGTAATTTATATGGATAGATTATAATATACGACTCTATGTCAGTATAGTTCAATATATAATAAGCCCATTCATTACCTACAGCATATGGAAGCAGCTAGACGATTAAAATAAGAAAGTGTATAGAGTTCTACATGTTAAACGAAATTAATAAATAAGTAAATACCTAAAATCGGAGTTATTATTCATCTACCTACTCCATAAATATAAAAAGTAACATTTTTAAGTATGGATATAGAGAAGGAGGTAAATGGAAATGACAAATGAATTGATCTAGTTACATTTATTTGTACGCATAAATACAAATAGTTCTGTTAACTTGTTGTTATAGTTTTGTCAATTATAGCATAACCTACAATCGCTGCACTAGCGGACCGATGCTATTTATTTTAATGATGAAAGCACGAATATTCGACAATATATCACTGAACATATATTTAATATCGAAAGAATCATTACCTTTATCGCCGCAATTATCGTTTATATAAACAATTGACACCACCAAATTCACTTTTCACTGCACTTCATACTTGACGAAAACATGTAATGTACTATTGAATAGCAGCTACTCCCCCCACCGATATTTTGTCAAATGTTCGACGTGCTTAGCCAATGACAGAAGGAGACGGCTAAACACGTCGACGGGGATGTCAAAGAGGGAGGTGAGAATGTCAATCGCATATACTACCAATCCACCAATGTTGCCAGCAGTTGGCTTATAGAAAATTTATTATGGCAACAATACCATATGTTGCCGCCTAAGAATGTTAAAAAATCTCAAAAATGATAATTTATTTCCGCGATCTCTCGTAGGACATTTCATACGTGACAGTACTCACAACTATTGTGTACTGAAGTTTTCCTAGATTTCGTTTAGGCCGTTTGTATGAAGACATAACACTGCTTACTTAAGTGTACTGTGACTGCGCGCCTACGTCACGCAATTGCAAGCGTTCCCTTTCTCCGCCACAATACACACCTCCGTTATCGTCAGTTGGAAACATAGGTCAGTCACGCACGAACTAGTACGACTATAGTATAACTATCCAATGCTTTCTCTTATTTATAATACTAGGCTTTTCTTTTATAATAGAGTGTTATAATTTTTATTGTACCATAATAACTCCATCGAAATCGGCACCCACCTCCTGTATAGTGAAACTAAGTGCCAACCAGCAAGACAAAGGCCATAGAATCAATATGTAATCGGCTGAAACCTACAGCAAAACTCTGTGGGGCAGGTGCGAGTGCCATGTCACCTCTTTCTGTAAACAGTTTCAATTTGTAGATGCAATTATCATAATTGTTTTCATAATTTAATTGGGTACTTCCAATGTCCTTTACAAGCTATAGAAAAAATATTATTGATTTCAATAACAATGCAAGTTCCTGGCAGGTTTAAGACCCGCCGTCATATGACCAGGCGTGCCTACACACATTTTTTAAGGTTCTCAAAGCAGGTACAATGGACAGGGTAACAATAAAGTTATTCATAGGGTATTCTACAATTATTTTTTTTAGAGACTTTTATTCTACTGAATATTTCAATCCCATTGTACCCAATTCATAGTAGCATCAAATCAGGAGAGTCGGTGATGAGACAGCACTACCAGGTCATACAAACTCTTGGCTTCATCTGAACAAGGTTCTACTAAAATACTATGATAAATACCTATAATTTGACAGTTTAAGTTCATACTATTCATTAGTGACACTCTTTCAATCCCATTTTTGTCACACTCCATCAGTAAATGATGCACGTCATCAATCTTTCTACAATACAATGATCAATTGGTAAATGAATTCTAAAATGTGTATTTGCCACACTTGACATTGGTGAAATAGCTTACATAGGCAGAAGCCATATAAAAAAAAATATCATTCATTGGAATGAAACAAACAAGCTAATAAGATAAGCTAAGCTAAATAAATATAATCTCTTCACATCATGTTTGAAGGACTCCATACAGTAGGAAAGAGAGAACACACTTGCCGGGAGACAGCTCCACAGTACGACAAAGATATGACGTTAAGATATGAAAGATAAAAAGCAATTACTTCGCAGAAATTACGTAGATATGTATCTATATATTTTTGATAATTTGAAGTGTAAATATTTATTATTTTATGTTTTCAATAAACTAAAAAATCAATCGATTGACGTTTTTAATGGACATATATAAAAATCTATAATTGTAGTACATGACATTGTGATATTTTTTAACATAATATATTTTAATATAACAAAGATTTTGATGTTAACGATAGTCCGTAATCTATAATTAATAAAATTGAAGTGTCTGTTTGTAATGTCAAAATAACAGTACTTTTTTTACTAAATGCGTATGAAAGTATATACGATACCTATAATAAAAAACACATTTTTAAAATTCTTGTCTGTCTGTTTGTTCCGGGTAATCTCCGAAACGGTTGGACTGATTTCGACAGGATTTTCACTGGTAGATAGCTGATTTTATAGGAAGTAACTTAGACTACCTTTATTTTAGAATAAGAGTTAGGGGAACAACTGGTCATGGCGAATCAATTTGGGCGCTTAAAATGGCTTACGCTGAGTAAACTATAGAGATACAGCAAATTAACGTACTAAATAGTTGTAGACATTAAAAATACCTACAAAAAAGTCAGGGAGAGTATACATCTATCTTCTAAGGAACACCCACAATAAGCATTATTGTCTTTAAAATAGCCGGGAGCGGCGGAGCAAGATTCGCGTGGGCATTCTGTAGTCCACGTGAGCGAAGCCGCGGGCACAGCTAGTTTATCAATATGAAAGAAAATTTAACCACTATTTCATTTACGTTATATAATAAGCATACGGATAATTATAATAAATATTCACAACAATCTTTTATTTCATACACACATTCTTTATGTAGGTATAAATAATACTGAGAATAGATTCGCTTAATGTCAGTATTAGATTCAAGTAGGTAGCGAATAGCGAATATCGAATCGGTGACGAATACCAAATAATAAATACGGGGCCTAATACGAGTTAACTAATGTATCCTTTATTAGTAATACCAAAATATCAGCCTATTATAACACCTCTAGACTTGACCATTTTTTGACAGTTATTAAAAGATGGAAATAGTGATTGCATCAACGTGACAAGCCATTATTGATCATTTTTAATACTTTAATTAGTATCAATTATTATTATTATTATTATATTCTTTATTGCACAAAAAAAAAAAGTACAAATGGAGGACTTAATGCTAAAAAGCATTCTCTGCCAGTCTTCCAAGGGAGCAAGGGAAAGGTATATGCAAGGTGTGCATAATGTTAAGTAAAAAAAAAAGAAGTTTATAACGATTATTAAGATTATATATTATTAAGAAGTATTCAATTGCTCCAAGTAAAACCTACGTAGCGAATACTTGAAGGAATTTCGAGAGTTGGCCTGTTGGATATTGATAGGAAGCGAATTCCACAGTCGTGCTGCTGTAACGGCGAAGGATTGGTCGCGGAAATTAATATGATGACTTGGTATACTGAGAATTAAAGAATCAGAAGACCTTAGCTGTCTATTATGCGTATCCGCGAGAGATTGAAAAAGTGTTTTTAAATATTTAGGGGATTTGGGATTATTAAGTACGGAGAAAAGAAGACAAAATATTCTTAAATTCCTACGTTGCCGAATAGGTAGCCATTTCGATTAGCCAATTATCGATTTTTAAAACTTCAATGTTCTCAAGCTTTCGTAGTATATACATAATATACAAAGTTGAGAACAACAAGATGGTGGCCTCCTTGTTAGAACAATCTAGGGAAATTTTGTGGGATCCCAAAATGCATGCTCTTAGTTAGTATTTATAATCCACTTCAAAATGCACAAAAATCAAACCTGTAAAAGTAAATGAATTAAAAATAAAAACAACAACATGTCACTTCAAGATCCATTTCAAACTTCAAGATTTATGTTTTATTTTTGTTTGTTTCGATTGTTCGACGAGGGGGTGATTAATTTACTTCTTTTTGACTATTTTTCGGTAAAAAATTACCTATTTTAAAAACAACTGAAATCGATTTAGTAGCCCAATCTGAACAAAGTGTTTTCACAGTGTGCGTTTATTATGTTACATGTTGTATAATCTATAATTCGTGGCTAAAATATTTAGCCACTAATATTTGATATTTTTGACTAAACCACTTTTAAATGTTGCCAGATATAGCCACAAAATGGCCAACTTGGCAACACTGCCGACATAAACTCCAAAGGCCCAATTAGAAAGTATTAGGTGAAGACCATAGACCAATAACCAGAGGAGAAGACGCCGAGACCATAGAGTAGAGTAATACATAGGTGATAGTGCTGGGTCGTTTCTGTTTTTTCGTAAAACGTAACGAAACGCTTTTTTACAATCAAAGAACCGTTCTTAGAACCGGTTATAAAAAAACTCTTTTTTCTTAATTTCGAGAACAAACTGTACCTACTGAAAAAACGAACGTTTGACGTTTAACCAAAAACCAGTTTTTATTCGTTCCTTCGTTTTCGTTTTTCTTTTACAACCAAATTTGTATTGTATATCGTTAGTAATACGATTCATTGGAGCTTATTCGTTACTACAAATTTAAAGTAGTTTCTTGTAACGGTACACCGTTCATTCAATTATAGTCCTTATAACAAAACCTATAGATCTGTTCTACAATAAAATTGTCTCGTTCGTTTTGAAACTTATTTTTGTTTAATAGAGAAACAGTCATCAACCGAATAGTCATCCTCTGCGTCGTCGGTTGGAAATGTTTGAAGAGTCCCAGAACCAGATGGACCTGGCTGTGGCTCTGTGATATCCACATATGATTGAGTTATCCATAATTTATATTTTTCGTTACTTCCCATTTGCATCAATACGTCATCAGATAGATCATAATTGAAAAATTTGGATTATTTAGAAGTCAAGCTCTTTCTAAGCTGTAAAATCACGTTTTGGCGTGTTCAATAATAATGCTAGTCAGTAGGGCTATAGCACATTTACTTTGTAATAAAATAATACAGGTTTTAGTACATAACGTGACGTGAAACCAACCGTCTGAATTTTATATGTATCTCTGATATGTCATCACTTAAGTACCTTTTAATATTAACGATTAGAAACAGCCAAGAATCACCCCCATAAGGAGAGCATTGCGTTAATCATCAAAAATTTTGAATTTAACTCGTCTGCCTGATCGTGTTGTATATGGCTGAGGTTGACATGTAGGTACAGCAACAGGCAGTGGGACAGCAGTCGATTGCAGAGGAGACGTAGGTACAGCCACAGTCGGTGTGATAGTTGTAGGTTGCCGGTAAGACGTTGGCGACAACTGAGGTATCCTCGGTGTCGTAGAAACAGGAATTGAATCTGATTCCTTAATCAAAGCCGGTTTCACGCGGTCTACGCTTACAACCATATGTTTCCCTTTGTAGTCAATAGTTAGGGTCTTTCCATCACTTGCCCTCTGAATGACCTGGTATGGACCAGAATAGGGAGGCTGCAAAGGACGCCGGACTGCATCATCCCACAAGAACACATGAGAACACGTAATTAAATCTTTGAAAATAAAAGAACCTGTCTTCGTATGACGTGACGCTGGTACTGGTCGAGTTTTCGACATATGTTGACGTAGTTTCACAACCAAATCAAACACTTCTCCAGAAGTACCCACTCCAGGAAAATTAGCTAACAACTCACCAGGAAGCCGAAGATTTTCTCCATAAAGCATTTCTGCACAAGTAGCTTTAATATCTTCTTTAAAAGCTGAACGCATTCCCAAAAGTACAAATGGAAGAGCTTTTGTCCAAGAACTCCCATGACACATTAATGATGCTTTAAGTTGACGATGGATGCGTTCAATCATTCCGTTCGCTGCTGGGTGGTAAGCTGTGTAGTTCTATTTCTTTTAGTGGCGAAACTGCATATAAGTCCTAGAAAAAGGTCGGATTCAAATTGTGTACCGCGGTCGGTCGTAATAATAGAGAGAACACCAAATCGTGGTATCCATTCTCTCGTGAAAGTATCCGCTACTTCCTCGGCGGTGGTGGTGCGCATCGGCCAAACTTCTGGCCATCTGGTGACTCTATCAATAGCTGTGAGATAATAGCGGTAGTCGTCACAGACAGGTAAGTATCCTATTATATCTATATGGACGTGAAGAAAACGACCAGATGGTGTGTCAAAAGTTCCAAGTGGAGCATAATTGTGTCTTGAAACTTTACTCTTCTGACAAGCCTCACACGTACGAGACCACTGACGGCAATCTTTATTTATTGAAGGCCAAACGTACCGTTCCGCAACTATACGTAAAGTAGCCTTCGGACCAGGATGGCTAAGACTGTGTAACTTATTAAAAATAACACGACGTAACTTAGGAGGGACATATGGACGTGGTTTGTCAGTAGTAGTATCACATATTAAGGAAATACTAGTGCCAGGAACTGCAATCGTGATTAGCTTCAAACTAGACAAGCCAGACCTTATAAGTTCTGCTAGCTGTTCGTCAGCTTCCTGCAACTTGGCAAGGGTTTCGTACTCTTGCTCTAGAGTAATGGCACTGATTCGTGACATAGCGTCAGCTACGACATTGTCTTCTCCTCTGATATGTTGTATATCAGTAGTAAACTGGCTTATAAAAGACAATTGGTTAAGTTGGGATGTAGGTAGTTTATCTCTCCGTTGTACAAAAGCATACAACAGTGGTTTATGATCAATAAAAATTGTACAATGCCGAATCTCCAAAATATGTCGAAAGTGTTGTACACTTTCGTACACCGCTAAAAGTTCCCTGTAATAGACCGGCCATTGAGACTGTTTTGGGGTAAGCTTCTTACTGAAGAAAGCAAGCGGGACCCATTCTCCCTTACTTCGCTGCTGCAAACAAGAACCAATGTGAACGCTAGAGGCGTCGGTAAAAAGGCCTAGTTCAGCACCGTATATTGGGTGTTCAAGAAGCGTGGCATCACTAAGGCTCCTCTTGCAGGCTTCAAATTATTCCAGCAGCTTAAGTGTCCAGGGGTATGGTTTAGCACCCTTGCTGTGCGTGAAAACAAGAACTTCAATCAATGGCGCTTGAAACTGTGCAGCTTTGGGAATGAAACGGAGATAAAAATTTATCATTCCCAAAAACTTTCTCATCCCTTGCACGGTTTCAGGCGGAGGGAAATCTAGGAGATTTTGGACACGATCCTTAGGAGGACTTGTACCTTCAGCATTGATCAGGTAACCTAGAAATTTTACTTCACTAACACCAAGAATACACTTAGACGGATTGAGAATAACACCATATTCTTGAAAACGCTTAAAAAGGGTGCGTAAATGTCTTGCGTGACTGGCTTCGTCTGGAGAAAAGACGAGTACATCATCTATGTATGGAAAACAAAAATCGAGACCCCGTGTGACCTCATCGATAAAGCGCTGGAACGTTTGGCCAGCATTGCGAAGACCAATGGTCATGAAGGGAAATTCGAAGAGGCCAAACGGAGTAACAATGGCGGTCTTCAAAATATCCTCATCAAAAACGGCAATCTGATGGTATGCTTTTACTAGGTCACACGTACTAAACACGGTAGCACCAGCGAGACTATTAGCAAAGTCATGAATGTGACGAACAGGGTATCGGTCAGGTACTGTTCTGGCGTTCAAAGCGCGATAATCGCCACATGGTTGCCAGGTGTTATCTTTTTTGGTGGTCATATGTAACGGGGATGACCAAGCACTTTTAGATGGTCGGGCTGTTCCGCAACTCACCATGGTTTCTAACTCCTGCTTGGCTGCATGGAGTTTCTGAGGAGCCAACCGACGAGGCCGGCATGAAACCGGGGGTCCGTCAGTGGTTTTTATAAAATGCACCGTGTTGTGCTTTACAATCCTAGGCACACCAGGAGGTCGAGTTATGTCTGGAAACTCTGCTAAAATATTAGCAAAACTTGAACTACCAGAAAACACAGCTTTGACACTACAACTTGGCAAGGCCGTCAATTAGACACTTGTGTCGGCAATCTGGTAATAAGTTATAAAAACTAAGAAAATCAGAGCCTATTATAGCTGTACTAACATCTGCGATGACAAAATTCCAATCAAAAATCCTTCTTAAACCTAGATCTAAACGAAGGTTAATGCAACCATAAGTTTTAATTGAACTACCATTGGCAGCGCCAAGATTGTAGTCATCTGGTTGCACATGATTTCTTAAATATTTTTTAGGAAAACAACATAAGTCTGAGCCAGTGTCAATTAAATACTGCCGCTTGGAAACCCGATCAGTAACAAATAAACGGCGGCCGGAAGAAAAACAATCAGTTACCGCTTCTACTAATTGTTGATTCGGGTTTTCCGGAGGAATCCAATTGCATGGTTTGGTACACTTAGTTGCTTTAGTGTTGAATTTTTGGTGATACCAACAAATCTTATTCTGCACAGAGTTATCCCTAAGCAACCTCTGTTTTTCTATAGATCGGCTACGAGAACGACTACGCAAGTGAGTTGAGAGATTAGCAAATTGTTGAGTAAGCTCATCAAGTCTTCGTTCCATTTTTTCATTGAAAGAAGAGCTGGACGATGTCGGAGCGGAACAAGCCATTACATTAAAATTATATGTTTCTAAAATTTTATCTGCTATATCGGTCATCTTGTCAATTGGTAGATCAGCATGTGATGCCAAAATAGCCTGAACGTGTTGTGGAATAGCGCGCAACCATAACTGACGAAGAAAGTTTTCATTTAAAGGTGATGATCCTGTCAGAGAATGGAGATGTCTCCAAAACTGTGAAGGTTTTCGGTCACCAATTTCTTCACCATCTAATAATTTACGAATACGTGTCTCCTCAGATACAGATAATCGTTTAATCAACTCATGCTTAAGCTTACTGTACCGTTGTCCAGTAGGTGGAGGATGAATCACAACATCCTCAATTTCTTGAGCATATTTTTCATCAAGATGAATGACTATATAGTTAAATTTAGTGGAATCAGTGGTTATACTTCTATATCGAATTGAGCCTCCGCTGTAGCAAACCAATACTCAGGTCGGTGAGGCCAAAATGGAGGTATTTTCGCTGAAATTTAAAAAATTTGAGATTCATTTTCCCTGGAAAGACGCGCTTGTAATATAGCATTCTCCTCTTTAAGCTTATCAATTTCCATTTTAAACTTATCATCAGCCATATCACGTTATTAAACCAAAATGACCAAAAATATAAAAAGTTTGGCGTGAGGGAGAATGTGACACCTCAACCGCTTTACAGCAAAAATATTATATTCAAAAATGAATATTAGTCACAAAAATTAGGCTATTATGTCTTATTCTATTTGTAACAATGTTAAATACAATGTACAGTATTTAAATTAAAAAAAAAAAAAAAAAAAAAAATTAAACGACCTATTAAAATATTAATTTCAAAATTGTCGTATTCCCACTCCCTTAAACGCACTCCCTTAAAATTATAGTTATTGGTGTTATTGTTGACATGGAAACCATGATACAGTCATGACAAAATATTTGTTGATAAAACTTACGTTTAATATTATTTGTAAAAATATATTAATTGATAGTACTCAGAATTATTTAGGAGATTAAAAAAATAAGATTACAGATTGTTGGTATGCACTCTCAGAATAATGGAAACACGCACCAATGCACTTACACTGCACTATGATATACCACAGTGATGCCAGGTGGAGGTCCTGTCCTCCGCAAATTTGGCCGCTGTTGTCACGGTCAGCCCTTGACGATTAGTTGCGACTGTGACAGTTCGACAACATATATTATTTTGAATATAATTATGTTGTTATTGTATTCGATCATCAGTCACAAACGTCGGTGGTCACCAATTTGGCGTGTTCAATAATAATGCTAGTCAGTAGAGCTTTAGCACATTTACTTTGTAATAAAATAATACAGGTTTTAGTATATAGGATCGTTTGGCGGATCCTATTAATTAAAAATGCAGCTCAGCGTTTCAAATATTACTGTATTTATTTTGTCGCTTAATCGATTACAGAATAATATATCTTCTTGTCAGTCTGTGACAGATGTCTTCTTTTATCTTTTTCAAGACTTGAAAGTCTATCATAAACAAAATAGAATGTGGCTGAAGTAACAACTATTTATTGTGATAAGTCGCCACATCACCCCCCTACGGAGAAAATTACAGCCGAGAGAAAGAAAAATAACAATTTAGAAGAAATCTATAGATCTAGGATGTCACGGAACCTAACTCTGCGACCAGTGCGTGTAATGACTGTAGGATGTGTAGCAGGGGATGCGGTGTCATGTTGCGGAATGTTGGATGGCGTGCGATTTGTAGTCAAAGGAGCGGAAGGAGGCGCGATGACAGGTGCTGGTGTGGAAGTAGCTGTCGTCGACTTTTGTTGATCTTGTTCGACTTCCTGGTGAGCTGGTTTTACGCGATCGACGCTGACCTCGTGCTTTTTACCTGCAACCTCGAGCGTTACAGTTTTGGGGTTTCGAGCCAAAATTTTGTAAGGTCCGGTGTAGGGTGGCTGTAATGGTCGCCTCACTGTGTCGTCCCTCAGGAACGTATGGCTTGCTATCTGCAGGTCTTTGAAGATGAATGATGATGGTTGAGCGCCTCGTGATGCTGGGGCGGGACGTATGCTAGCCATCTTGGAGCGAAGTCCTCGATGTGAGTATCATGATCGATTGTTGCTGGTACAACGAGCTCTCCTGGTAATCGCAGGGGTTCGCCATACAGAAGTTCTGCAGAAGAACATTGTAAGTCTTCTTTAAGTGCTGTGCGTATGCCAAGCAACACTAGCGGTAGAGCCTTGCTCCATGTACTCCCATGGCACATAAGGGCAGCTTTTAATTGCCTGTGAAGGCGTTCTATCATTCCATTTCTTTGCGGGTGATAGCTTGTCGTCCGGATACGTTTTGTTGCGCAGATCTTCATTAGATGGGCGAAAAGGGCAGATTCGAATTGTCGCCCTTGGTCTGTTGTGATGACAAGTGGAACGCCATATCGCGAGATCCATCCGGAAACAAATGTGTCGGCTACCTCTTCTGCGGTAATGCCCGACATTGGCAATACTTCCGGCCATCTGGGAAATCTGTTGACGGCTGTCAGACAGTATGTATAACCACCAGAATGGGGAAGTGCGCCTATGATGTCCAAGCGGACGTGCTGGAAACGGGCTGACTTTCCAGGGAAGTTTCCTAACGGCGACCTTCCGTGACGGGAGACTTTGCAGCGTTGGCATGCAATGCAAGAGCGAGCCCAAGCCATGCAGTCTTTGCGCATGGAAGGCCAAACATAGCGGTCAGACACCAGGCGAGCGCTTGCACGCGCGCTAGGGTGACTGAGGTTGTGGAGTCTCAGAAACGTCGAGCGACGGAATGATGCGGGTAGGTAAGGTCTAGGCTTGCCCGTGGATGTATCGCAAGTCACCTGGATGTTTTTTCCTGGTATGTAAAGCAATTCCAATTTCAGAGAAGAACCGGTACGAAGCTTTTCGAGTTCTTCGTCAACGGCTTGAGCATTCGCGAGTGCAGCGAAGTCATCTGCTAAAGATACAGCCTCCACGCGAGACATAGTATCCGCAACCACATTGTCCTCCCCTTTGATGTGAACTATGTCTGTTGAAAACTGACTTATAAAACTTAGCTGATTGAGTTGTGCTGGTGAAAGTTTTTCTCGCCGTTGCTGGAAAGCATAAATGATAGGCTTGTGGTCTGTGAAAATAGTCACATGTTGGACCTCCAGGATGTGTCTAAAGTGCTGCACGCTTTCATAAATGGCAAGAAGTTCCCTATAGTAGGTGGGCCACTCTGCTTGCTTTGCAGTCAATTTCCTGCTGAGATAAGCTAGAGGTTGCCAACTGTCAGTTTTGTTTTTGTGTTGCTGGAGACAGGAGCCAATATGTGATCCTGACGCGTCGGTGAATAGACTGAGTTGTGCTTGCTGGCTTGGGTGGTACAACATGGTCGCTGTTGATAAGCTTTCCTGGCAAGTTTCGAAATGTTTTTGAAGTTCAGGCGTCCAGGGGAAAGGTTTTGCACCTTTGCTCCCCATGGCGGCTACGGCATCGATGAGCGGCGCTTGTTACTTTGCCGCATAAGGTAGGTATCTACGATAAAAGTTTATCATGCCGAGGAACTTACGCATGCCTTGCACAGTCTTGGGTGGAGGATAATCGCGAAGGGCTTGGATGCGGTCGTCAGGAGGGTGAGTCCCTTGGGCGTTAATGCGGTATCCCAAAAACGAGACTTCAGCTGTTCCAAAAACTTATTTTGCTGGATTTATTACCATACCGTACTGTTGAAGGCGCTAGAAAATAATTTTGAGGTGCTGAATATGCTGTGAACTGTTAATTGAGTGGATCAAAATGTCATCTACGTAAGTAAATCAAAAATCAAGTCCACGCACCGCTTCATCGATAAACCTTTGAAAGGTCTGACCAGCATTTCTGAGACCGAAGGTCATATAAGGAAATTCATGTAGTCCAAAGGGTGTTATTATGGCTGTTTTGCAGATATCAGAGCTATTAATAGATATTTGTTGGTATGCTTTTACTAAATCTATGGTGGAAAATATGGTGGATCTAGCCAGGTTTTGTGAAAAATCCCTATGTGTCGGACTGGGTACCTGTCCGGTATGGTGCGGGCATTAAGTGCTCTGTAGTCACCGTATGGTCGCCATGTTGCGTCCTTCTTAGGAGCGAGGTGCAGGGGCGATGACCACGAGCTGCTGGAAGGTCGTGCGGTACCACATTGTAACATTGCATTAAATTCTTGCTGTGCTATATGCAATTTTTCTGGGCCTAGGCGGCGGGGACGTCAGCTGACTGGTGGACCATCAGTGGTATTGATGTAGTGGACAGTAGTGTGTTTGACTATTCTGTCTATTCCCGGAGGACGCATGATGTCCGGAAACTCAGCGAGCACCTGCTCGAAAGGTGAGTTCCCGCATGTGACTACTTTAATGCTGTCCTGGGATGTGTGCGCTCTTGAAGCTGGTAGCCACAGCTTGGTCGTACCATCAATTACCCGTTCGAGCCTACAGTCCGGTAAAAGATTGTAAAAACTTAAAAAATCTGATCCGATAATAGGTGTGCTGACATTAGCTATTATAAAATTCCATCTAAAATCACGGCGTTATCCTAAATTTAAATTCAGAGAAATACTGCCAAAAGTTTTAATTGAAGTGCCATTGGCAGCACTGAGGTCATATCCACTGCTAATTTAATGGCCTCTGGCAAATCGTCCGGGAAAACAAGAAATATCAGAGCCGGTGTCAATCAAAAATCTTTGTTTTGTACACCGGTCCAGTACAAACAGGTGACGACTTGAGAGCGGGCGATCGGTACTCGCCACTACCGATTGCTTGTCGCGTTTCCCGAATGATTTTTAGTCCACGTGCATAGCTGTGTACATTTTTGTGCTCGCTTACCAAATCGTTCGTGTTAGCAACATAGGTCGGGATTCCGTGATTGTGAACGGTTGCAGCTACACGATCTGCTGCTGCCACGATTGCGTGACTTCCCTCTATATGATCCCCCCGTAGCTGTAAGAGAAGCAACAGCACGGGAGAGGTCTGTTACTAGTTCTTGAAGCGAGAGGAATGCATTCTGTTCCGGTGCTGGTGGGTTAAGTGAAAGTGTACTAGCACCTACCTCAAGCGACTGGGATTGTATGTCCATTAGGGTATCAGCTAATTCTGCCAGCTCACCAAGTTCCTCCAAGCGTTGAGCAGCCAAAATGATCTGCAACTGTCTGGGAAGTCGACTAGACTACATATATTTCATCAGCTTGTCTGGGAATGCAGGTCCTGCCAGAAATCTGAGGTGGCGGAGAAACGAAGAGGGCTTCCTGTCGCCAATCTGTTCTTTTTCTAGCAGCCGCCGCATTTTCTCTTCATAGGAATCTGAGAATCTAACAATTATTGCAGTTTTTAGAGTCGTGTAAGGGTTGGTCTGAGGAGGTGAAATAACAATGTCCTCAACCTCACAAGTGCAACTAGTGTCAAGTAACGATACTGCTTAACTAAATTTTGTGTTTTCTACTGTAATCCGGTTAATGTTGAACTGGGTCTCTAAGCTCGCAAACCAAAGAGCTGGGCGGTCTTTGCAGAACGGAGGGGTGCGGATGAAAACACGGTGAACCTTTAGAGGTGGGTTCTGCTTATCCCTATCATCAACAGTGTCGGATACGCCACCTTCAGCCATTTTATAAAAATATTATTGAAAGACTATGTGAATGCTAGTATTTCTCTCCGTATTTCTCGGCGTGTGCGCG
>CM065304.1:2075957-2135575 GCA_033032175.1 Saturnia japonica | reverse complement strand
TTTTCCTGTCGTTTTTGTTAAAGACTGTTAATGATTTAATGCCTGGTATATTTTTGTTTGTGTTTTTAAATTCCCCTCAATTTAGCTGGGATGATGAAATTGCAAGTAATACAAAATCATATCCAATACTCGGATAAGCAGTATTACGCAATCATTCTTAAAGAAAAGGGAATGGATAAACATAAACGCCGCCGATATTGTGCCACGATGTTGTAAAGATTTTAATTTAAGTAGTTTAAGTTTATTTTCAGCGGCAATTTTCAGAAGGCTCCGGCAGATGTCACGTATATCTTTTTTGCGGTCATAACAAATCTTGAAATGCTATGGGACTGTGTGACCAATTCAGGGATCCTACGGTCTAGTGACTACTAGAAATTGCGGTTCAAAATTGTTTAACATGGAATACTTCACGGCAGCCTTAGAGAAAGCGGGTGGAATCTCAAAATATTCCGACCTCTAAAGTAGTAAGCAGCCTAATCGCAGGTTGAGTTAAACAAACTTGGCGTCTGCTCGCAGGAGCACAGCATAAGTTATCAACCTCGTCATAATATTTTTCCACTAGATGTTACGGATGAAGTCTAATCGATAGCGCTAGAGAAATACTCGAAAATCGGTCATCGATTTTAATCATACCTAATCATGCTTCCTACTTGGACAGTTACAAGAACCAGTAGGATCATATTTTAAGTTACTACGAAATATTAGATTGTTGATTTATTTTTTGGACAGATGATTCACGACTTCAGTTTGTTAAAAAATGTCGTAGATCATTTGAATGAAACTAATGAAGACTCTATTTTGTGACTTCCATTCAGTTTAGGGACCGATTCTTTCAGTACATAAAATGTAGCCTCATTAGCCTAGCTGCCTGACCGCGACTGCTGTGCTCGTAGTCCTGGGTCTGTTTCTCAGGTCGAGCAAAGTGTGATTGGGTTTTTCTATGAAACTCTCAGTAGCAGCTCGAAGTTTGGTTTTGTACACGATTAATGGTAATAGGCTCACCACCTTATTACAGGGGATGAGACCTATAAACATGCCCGGCGCACTGTGGTTGTACATTGGTGCACCTCTACCTAACCCTTCGGAAATACAGGCGTGCTGGTATGTTATATGCTATGATATAAAATCTAACAGATTTGAAAGCCGATCCTATGTCATCGAATTCATCAAATATGTTTTAATAATTTTAAGCCACGAAAAACTCCTTTCAGCAGACGCAACCGTAACAGGTGTGGTGGCAATCCAACAATATCACAGTCTATCAATATCATTTTCTTCGGCTATATCTCTCGCTGTTGCAAGGGATGGCTGAAAACCATTTTCTCGATAATTAACGAGCCAGGCAAGCAAGTAAAACGTCTAAATACAGAATGTCAGACAAATCGTTAGAGCTATTTCCGAGAAACAAATTACTCGATATATAGCTTATGAATGACGTAACACAACGAAACCAAAAACTTAGAGCTTCGAATAACTTCAAAAGTTATTGTTCTTTAAACGCGGGACACTTGATAGTATTAGAAAGACTATATAGTGTAGTAAATTGAATAAATGTGAAACTTGAAACTAATGTTACTTCTACTACCTTTATTTTTATAGTGTTGTGCTACCGTACATTTACGTTATAATTATTTGAATAGTAAGATTTTTAAAACTATATTGACGGGTTTCATATATTTTGCTTTATTCAATATACTCGATCATATATAAATCTTTATGTACATGTCGAACAACGGCAAATATATAAAAAAAATGTTTCGGTTGGTCCCCAAGAGATGCGAATAATGTCTCCCTTTTTCGGGCAACACATTTGAAGAAAAATAAATTATCAATAGGTATAATACCTCATACGATTGTACGATTAGTATCGGTTGGTGACATCACTATTTTAAAAACAATAAATTAGCAAAGACATGAAATGTAAACACAAAATGTTATTTTACTCCGTGGGAATAAACAACGCACTGTAGAAATTCTTTAGATACCGTCTTTAGCGTTTTGTTTTAAACGCCATCTGTCCGCTAAAACTAAGAATTTGATGTTTTATTGTAAATTTTATTACTCATTGATCAGTTATTTCAAATTTCTTTTTGTTAATTATGAAGAGGATTTGGTCTTATAGAAACACAACGGCGATCACCGAGAGATCGAAATCCATCCGCGGTCACCGCTGTCATACCAGCCTGGATAAATATCTCTTCGCATTATGCTTGTTAATAATTAATAACGCATGTTTCTAATTTAAGTATTTTCAAAAACAAATTTCTATTTATCACATTTGCCACGACGTTTTCCTTTTTTAAATGTTGGTATATAAAAAGGAAACACGCCCTTACCGGTAGGTATAATTTTGAAGTCCTGGACTCGCTTCTGTTGCGGTGTCGCTACATCTTTCAAGGAAAACGGCAGGTGACCGACTAGAGCGTACTGCAGAGGTGGCTATTGAGAGCCGCGCCGCGTTCCAAGCAGAGGAGCACACTACTAATCTACCGGCCTGATAATCAAAATATCATTATACATTTCGTACATAAATAATAAAATAATCTCTATACATGAAAAATTCAACGATCGTAAATTTTAAAATACCCAAAAATTTTTTTTTATTACCCCCTTTTTAAATTTTAAATTATATCTTTTTTTAATCTAATTTTTGCTTACACTAAATTTTTGCCCCCGTCCTAAAAATACTCCTACTCCTTACATCTTTACTCCATGATTTCGTACTACATTATATTATTACAAATGTATAAAAAATGCATTATTTTAACACCCACATTTTTTTATAAATTTATCTTAACATTACATTTAAATTTAGTTCCAATTTCACAAAACTAAATTTTTCTTCTTTCTTTGAATCTTGGAACTTTTTTTTCTTTCCATATTTTATACTTATATTTTCTAAAATGTGTAAGAACTGATGGTAAAATCCCCGAAAATATTCGTATCAGACATTTAAAAGGCCATTTAGGTAATGTTCGTATTTGATATGTTGGAAGTTCCTTTCCTTCCTTTCAAAATTCAAAATAGGAACACCACTGTTTGCCCCCCCAAAGAGACCTCCGTTATTATGTTTATCGCCGGACATTATCTGAAACAAAACATAATCGGACCTGTAATAACTTTATAATTAATCATTTCGGTGTAATTTTTTATGATTACTAAAAACAAAAATGATTTTTAAAACATCTGTAAATTTATACAAGTTTAAAAAGGGTTTGTAGACCGTCCCGAAAATGAAGACAGACGATAGTACTAATAACACCTTTGATGATGGGATGGAAAAAAATTGATCCTGAAAAAAAAAAAATCATATTAATTAAACTTTTTATTAGCATTATTTACGCTCCATCGTGTTAGTACAGCTAAATGAAACGATAATTTCATAAAAAATACATTACTTTACTTAAAAAAAAAACCAGCAATTAAACACAAAATCAAAAACAGCTGATGCTCGGATCAACGAACGCCCGGGCGCAGCGTCAATCTTGCGCTGCACGCAACTAACAATCAAATAAATACTTATTTACAACATTTGTCTAAATAACTAACTTATCTACTTTGCCACTGTGCTAGTCTTTACCTAGCCACTTTCTTTCGAATTCACCGGTTGAATAAGCTAAGTACCGGGTTCGATTCCCCGCTTATGAAAAAAATACTTGAATGAAATTTTAAAAAGGATAGATTCATGCTTTTTAATCCGTCGTATAATTATGTTTATTACTCTGATGTATTCAGTTATGTACGATCTACTCAGATCAGTTCAAAAATAAGTTATAAAAAAAAAATTGGTATGAAACAGCTTACCGATCTAAATCCTCCGTGGCCTTATGAGATGCGGCTCAAATTGTGCCCCATTCATTTCGAGGCAGATTTGAGCTCGGCGTTGCGTCTCCTTATGCAGTCGGGGCATCATCGTGGGGTCTTCGACACAGTCCGCACGTAGTTTGTCGAAAACATTCACGATCCTTTGGCGCATTTGGTTAGCACTATCACACTCACGATTAAAAACCCTTTCTTTCACATACCCCCACAGAAAGAAGTCTAACGGGGTCAGATCGAGTGACCGAGGTGGCCAAGCGTGTGGTCCTAGTCTGCCGATCCAGCGATCATCAAACAGCTCGGTGAGGCGCTCACGGACGAACTTTGCCATTTGTGGAGGTGCACCATCATGCTGAAACCATGTGCGGCGATATTCAGTCAATGATAGGTCGTCTAAAATGTCCACTATTTGTTCATTTATAATGTTTAAATATCGCTGTCCGTCAAGTCGCTGTGGCAGAAATACTGGCCCTAGTATGCGATCCTTAAATAAACCTGCCCATACATTAACCGACCATCGGGTTTGGTGCCCGGTTTGTAGAACTGCGTGCGGGTTCACCTCAGAATACACGTGTGTATTTCTTCGGTTCCACAGCCCGTTTCCTGTAAATGTCTACTCGTCCGTCCAGATGACGTGTTCAATGAAATCAGGGACACGTTGTTGCTGGTATAATAACCAACGGCAGAAAACTCGCCGGCGGTCGTGATCGCCGGGTACCAAAGCTTGCACTTTGTGCACTTTGTATGGCCGCATTCGGTTACGCTTTAACACCTTATGAACTGTCCAGTACGACACACTTGTTCCATTCCGGCACCTTAACAATTTAGCAATACTTCGTGTACCTAAGTTCGGATACCGGCGAACGACATCTAAAATGCGCTCCTCGGCCTGAACTGCCACTTGACTTCCACCTCCTGCCGCTACTGGAGCAATGGGTCGATTTTCCAACACTCGCTGAAATGCTGCTGTTATCAGACGAGAGTCAGCCGGATGTCGAGCTGTCGGAATCTCTCTCGGTAAATTCGCAATGCACGCGAAGCATTCCCGCGAGCTTCTCCAAGGCACATTATTCATTAACATGCTACCGTATTCACGAACACTATAAACGTATGCGTTAGGCATTATTAAAACAAAACTCTCATAAAATCAACACAATCTTATAAAGAAACAAAAAACGTAACAATAAAATAATGACAAGAACTTAGTTAACAATACGATTGAACGAATATCTGTCGCCCATGCACGCGCACATGAATTGAAAGTCAAAGTGTAAATGTCTCAAGAACTAAATATACTAAACTTAATAATCAACCCCGCCAAAAGAAATAAAGCGCCGCGGGCCGCCTCCTTGCAGTAGCCCCTCGTTAGCGTGGAAAGCGGCACTTTGATCTTTTCCGCAGATCGATAAACCGTTATACCTACATTCACGACTATTATTTCATAAGTTTAGTTATCCCTACTGACTGGTCTTCATATGGAATTTAGAAGTTATAATTCAATTTTTTTTTTATACATATATACAATCAATTGTACCCTGAATTGATATGAATAGGTACATAACTGAATACATCAGAATAATAAACATTCTTACACGATGGATTAAAAAACATGGCTCAATGCTTGTTAAAATTTTATTTAAGTATTTTTTTCATTCGCGGGGAATCGAACCCGTTACTTTTTTAATTCAACCGGAGAATTCGAATGAAAGTGGCCAGGTAGACACTAGCACAGTGGCAAAGTAGATAAGTTAGGTATTTAGACAATATTGTAAATAAGTATTTGTGCGATCGCCAGCTGCGGGCCGCACGAGAATGGCACCGCGCCGCGCTCGTGCTGGACTGGCGCCGCGACGCGCCGCGCCTGCGCGTTATTTGACCCGAGCAATCAGCTGTATTTAATTTGGTGTTCATTGCTGTTTTTTTTTTAGTAAAGTATTGTATTTTTTTGTAAAATTCTCGTTTCATTAAGTTGTACTAACATGATGGAGCGTAAATAATGCTAATAAAAAGTTTAAATAATATGATTTTTTTTTAATCAGGATCAATTTTTTTTCCGTCCTATCATCAAAGGTGTCATTAGTACTATGGTCTGTCTTCATTTTCGGGAGCGGTCTACTAATACCCTGTATACAAGAATTGCTCAACTAGTATAATAAAATAAATATAAGAGATGTACCTGATACATACTGAGGAGTTCGTTAGGGCTGGAACATTGGCTTTCCACCAGTCTCTGGTATCCACCTAAACTTAAGATAAGAATAAAAATTAGCATACGTCACATAAATTTTGTATTTATGTTTTCATCTGAATTTACACTGCGGAAAAGATTAGTTTTTGAGAAATTGAATTTTTAAAATAGCAAATTGCTTAACTCTTACAATACAAATGGCACTTCTAACTGGTTGTCATAAAGTTCACTTTTGATTGGCAGGCGAAAATTAATGAACGTCTTAATTTTTTTCTGTGCTTACACTTTTTTCTTAGATTTTGAACGACTATTGTGTTTTTTACGTCAATCACGACCTACTTTTACCTTTTGTGCAGTCTTTTTGTTCTGAGTGAGATATTTTCGTTTTTTCTGCTGTGGTGCTAAAATGGGTTAGGTTGGAACTGGAACAGATACAAATAATTATTAATTGAAAATTTATATACATCCTAGAAATATAACCTCAAAATTGGAAAAATAATATTTCTCACAAACTAATTGTTTTCGCACTTTTACCTTTACAGGGGATTATCTCTAACCCTCCCCTCTCTCCCCCGCCCCTTCACGGCATCAAATTCAGCGGTAGCGATTCTAAAGTCCAAATAAAATTTGAAATGACATAAGTAACTAACCACTATCGTCCAAATTTTTAGACATAAATTTGGGGAGAGTGTTGTTGAATTTACAATGAAATGAATGTATTGTTTATTTAAGCAGTAATTGAGAATTGAATACTAAGATGATTTATTATTCTATAATTACTTAGGATGTAAGGGGTGTCGAATTATAAAAAAAATATTAACTGTATTCAGAGATTGCGCCAGTGGCGAGATAAATCGCGCTTGTTTTGTTTACATCGATGTAATGACCGTATTGTGAGTATAATATAAATACTACCTTTTGATACAAGTCTTAGTGGGAAGACTGGCCTCCACGATGTTCCGGAGAATGGATGCAACGCACCATCCCCTCGTCAGAGGGATTGCTCCGCTGCACGCACGTCCACCGGATGACGATTATCTACCTTCGCCACGCAAACTCATTATCGTCATCGACGTAACAGACGGCGATTATAAGCAATTGACTCTACTTGGAACAGACTCCTCATAGCCTCATTAGAGGGTGTGATGATCTCTCAGAAGGTAACCCGAAAATGGACGGTCCGCGCCGCTTGTAACCACACTCCAACGAAATTTTTGCTATAATCATTATCAATAAAATAGAATTTATATGAATATAAATATTGTTAGATCCCCTGCAGCGATCTTAGCAGGTCCGGTCCCTCTAATAATTCGTAGTTCAAGCTTGTAGTACAGCTGCGTGCCGCTGCCGCGTAACTTGCCGGGTTTGTTTGGGTTAAACACGGCAAAGTGCGGTAAATACCAACTGAAGTTGCTGGTCTGTTCATGTCCCTCACAGCGCACGGCAGTAACCTTTGTTAAAAAGGTTTTCAATCTGTTTTGAATACTCCACTGCGAACTCTGTGGAACGATCCATCTTTTACTCTATTGAATATAGTCGACGTAGTGCCATATTGTAGCTATTTGGTAGTGTTACGTCGTCGCGGCACCACGGTATGCCTACTTCGTAGCCTTCATCGCATCGCTGGGTCGTTTCATTGAGTTTTTGTGTTGCCGTTGGTATTTGTATTGCCGTGTAGGTTTTCATCTTGGATCTCGCTGCCAGTGCCGTGTCTAGGTACTGTGCACCACCCAACCCAGTTGCGTTCTCAATGTCGCCGGCTGATTCAGTTTGCCGACGCGTAGCTGGATACATCTGGATCATCTTCCAGTGGTCCCTACGTATCAACATAGGCGGCCTTGCTTTCTCGTAGCACACCTGCTTCACTTTGAGATTTCGTAAGTAAGCGTGTTGGAGTGTGCTTCTGTAGAACACAGACGATGTTTTGTAATTTGACTGCGAAAGCGCTTGGTCTATTATGACTTCCGGTCTGCCGAAACATTGTTCTAGTGCCTGCATGATTTCTTCTGGATTGGTTGCGGTGTGTAGGAGTGCTACCACTGCGTCGCGGGCATCGCCTCGCAAGTTGTTACGCAGGCTTGCTATGTTTTCTACCGGTGTGTAATGATAAAGTTGCGTAGAGTCCCTCATAGCTGGTTTGAATGTCAGCCACTCGTTGATTGCTCCGGTGAATGCAGGTATCTGCTCCACCGTGCTGCTTCGGGCTGCGAACGGAGCCAGTCATTCACTCGGTGAATACATTCATCTGGCTCCTCGTTAGTTTGTTCGCGCATGTCCTCTGCTTCGTCCCGTATCGAAGTTAACTCTACGGCAAGGCGTTTCTTTATTAATTCCGCCTCCATCATTGCATCGCCCTGGCTTCTTGTAACAACCATTGATCTGGGTACGCCGTTCGTGGATACAGATTCTTGATTTAAACGTCGTTTCTTTCCCTTCCGATTCGTCTTCGATGGACAAATAAATCGATGAAATATGCGGTTCTTATTTCTTCCGATCCGGCTTCGAAGGGCCAATGAATGTTGTGATTAAAACACAATAGATATCTATTATGTTCTTTTACAATAGTAGCTTGTTCTTTAGAAGACGCACTACCGTTTTTAACACTCGAATTATACTGCACTGCCGTTTTTATACTGGAACTAATCAAATTTTATTTATAATCCTTACAACTAGCTCATGTTACATATTCCTATACATACAAATTACCTATTACCACGCTTATTATATCTTATTCAGTAAATATATTTAGCCTAACTTATAGACTACAAATATATTTCTATTCCGGAGGCTCGCAGTCCGCAACAGGTATATTCATAATTGGATATTCATAACTACCCTACTACTCGGACCGAGTGGATGGGTATATAAGACGTAGCTCGCAAGAAGCGACGCAGGACGGTCCACGCCGCTTGTAACCACCTGGCGCTCAAGACCTTCTACCTCGCGACCGCGGTGCGCAATTCGTGCGGATAATTGCGCCCTCATCCGAATCGTAGTTGGTCTGCGCCGCGTGCGCCCCACGGAACGCCACTTTTCCTCGTCATGGCGCCTAAACCTGGCGGGATAAACTTAAAAGGCTTTTCTAAGGGCCACACCACGACCACTCACACTCACTTGGACTCCACCGAAGCCACCACGACAACCACCCGCACCCACCGGGACCAGGACCCAAAACGATCGAGTTTATGTATTAAAAAGAAAACTGTCAGTGTAACAATGTAAAAGTATATGTATCGTGTGTTGTGTAAAAATAAAAGAACAAAATATTAAAATGTCTTTATTTTATAAATAACCTTGACAAAAATAAGAAACCAGGAAAACTTCGTTTTTTTTTTCGGTAGCGGCTATGAAAACGGCGGGGCAGGGAGTGCTAAGAATCCCCGGAAGAGTTCCAGCTACCGACCCCCACGACAACTGGCCCTGGCAACATATAATAACCGCACTTTGAGGACTGACGAGAAGATTGTCGAGCTGGAAGAGGAAATAGACAAGTTACACTGGAATCTTATAGGATTATCAGAAGTCCGAAGAGAGGGTGAGGACACGATAATCATGAAATCCGGTAACTTGTTCTATTACAGGGAGGGTGACCAACAGTCCCTAGGTGGTGTCGGGTTTATCGTCCGGAAATCTCTCATTAACAACATCGTGACCATCGACAGTGTGTCGAGCAGGGTAGCGTACCTGATACTCAAGAATATCCAAAAGATATTCGTTGAAGGTCATACAGGTTTACGCACCGACCTCGGCACACCCTGATGATGAAGTGGAGGTTTTGTATGAGGACATTAGTAGGGCCATACATACCTCGAAAACCCACTTCACTGTTGTAATGGGAAACTTTAACGCAAAGCTGGGCAAAAGAGATGGTGAAGAGTTGGGAGTGGGGCAATTTGGTTATGGGCAACGGAACCCAAGGGGCCAGAGGTTGGTCGATTTTATGGAGAAAGAGGGACTCTTTATGATGAACTCTTTCTTCCAGAAGTCACCTCATAGGAAATGGACCTGGATGAGCCCCGATGGTTCCACGAAAAATGAGATAGACTTCATCATGACCACGAAGAGACAAATATTCAATGATGTCACTGTGATCCACAGAGTGAAAACCGGCAGTGATCACCGAATGGTTAGAGGCACATTGAATATAAAGCTAAATAGAAAGGTTTCGCCTGATGAAGTCTACGCTCCGACCCTCTAATGCTCAACTCCAAAACCCCGAGAGCTTTCAACTCGAATTGAAAAACCAATTCGATTGCCTAGATAGTTGCGTCTCCGTAGATGATATTAGTAATAGGCTGGTAGAAACTGTCTATGCGGTTGGGTCCAAGTTCTTTACAACTCACCGTAGCAATAGGACTCAAAAGATATCAGATCAAACCCGAAAACTCATAGCGGATCGGCGTGGTATGGCGCTGCAGTCTTCCGATGACGCTAAGTCCTATAGGCAGCTCAATAGATCTATTCAAAAATCCTTGTGACAAGATGTCCGTTCTTACAATACCAAAAGTATTAAAGAGACGATAGAGCGGAATAAAGGCCCCAAAGTGTTCGCAAGGAATGCATCTATAGCCATTTGGCGAAGCTGAAAATGGATGATTGCAGCGTAGCGTCCACCAAGCCAGAGGTATTAAGGGAGATCGAAAGGTTCTATGGGCAGTTATATAACTCGTCAACTAAGCCTGTTACCAGCCCAGCTAAAGATCCGAGAGCCGGGCTGACCCGACACTATACCGAAGATATCCCCGACATCACCCTGTACGAGATTAGGATGGCCCTTAAGCAGCTTAAGGACAACAAGGCGCCGGGTGATGACGGAATTACATCAGAGCTTCTTAAAGCGGGTGGAACACCGGTACTTAAGGTCCTGCAGAAGCTCTTTAATTCCGTTATACTCGAGGGTAAAACGCCGGAAACGTGGGGCGGCAGCGTGGTGGTCCTTTTATTCAAGAAAGGTGATAAAAAACCTTATTGAAGAACTATCGGCTCATATCGTTGCTGAGCCATGTTTATAAGCTGTTTTCGAGGGTCATAACGAATCGTCTCGAGCACAAGTTTGATGACTTCCAGCCTCCCGAACAAACCGGTTTCCGAAAAGGCTTTAGCACCGTAGACCACATCTATACGCTGCGGCAGATTATACAGAAGACTGAGAAGTATAATCTGCCTTTATGGTTAGCGTTCGTGGACTACGAAAAAACCTTTGATTCGGTCGAAACCTGGGCAGTGTTGCAGTCTCTCCAGCGGTGCCGTATTGACTATCGATATATCGAAGTGTTGAAGTGCTTGTACAATAACGCCACCATGTCGGTTATAGTACAGGAACAGTGCACGAAGGCAATTCCTTTGAGAAGAGGCGTTAGACAGGGAAACGTAATATCTCCGAAACTGTTTACCGCCGCTCTAGAGGACACCTTCAAGCTCCTGGAATTGCAAGGTCTCGGCATCAATGTCAATGGCGAGTACATCACTCACCTTCGATTTGCTGACGACATCGTAGTCATGGCAGAATCGCTGGAAGATCTTGGCACAATGCTCTATGGCCTCTACAAAGTTTCTCAACATGTGGGCATTAAAATGAACATGGACAAAACGAAAATCATGTCGAATGTCCATGTGGTGCCCACCCCAGTATCAGTTGGGAACTCTTGTCTAGAAGTTTTTGAAGAATATGTCTACCTGGGACAAACAGTCCAGTTAGGTAAGTCCAACTTTGAAAAAGAGGTCAGTCGACGAATCCAACTCGGCTGGGCAGCGTTCGGGATACTGCGCGACGTCTTCTCGTCCAAAATACCTCAGTGCCTCAAGACGAAAGTCTTTGACCAGTGTGTGTTGCCAGTGATGACATACGGCACAGAGACGTGGTCGCTCACTGTGGACCTCATAAGAAAGTTCAAGGTCGCTCAGCGAGCTATGGAGGGGGCTATGCTTGGTGTTTCTCTACGAGATCGAATCAGAAATGAGGAGATCCGTAGACAAACTAAGGTAACCGACATAGCCAAAAGGATTAGCAAGTTGAAGTGGCAGTGGGCGGGGCACATAGTTCGGAGAACTGACGGCCGTTGGGGCAGAAAGGTTCTCGAGTGGAGACCACGCACCGGAAAGCGCAGCGTAGGACGGCCCTCCACTAGATGGAAAGACGACGTAATAAAGGTCGCTGGGAGCCGTTGGGTGCAGGCCGCACAAGATCGGTCGCTCTGGAGATCTATGGGGGAGGCCTACGTTCAGCAGTGGACGTCCTGCGGCTGAAATGATGATGATGATGAAAAATAAGAAATCAACAGCAGGGCGTGGTTGATAGTTAATAACAATGGCCTCGGTAAATATAATAAATCCGCCGAAACTCACGCGAAATTTCGAGTTCAAACTTTAATAGAAGAAAGGGGCCTTTATGATATACTATAGGATGTGAAACATGATGAAGAAAAATTTGGCAAGAAAAGATGCGAAGGCACGATCAATTATAATGCAATGTTAGTGCAAATTGGGTCCAAGTTCTTTAAAACTCACCGTAGCAATAGGACTCAAAAGATATCAGATCAAACCCGAAAACTCATGCCGGATCAGCGTGGTATGGCGCTGCAGTCTTCCGATGACGCTAAGTCCTATAGGCAGCTCAATAGATCTATTCATAAATCCTTGCGACACAATGTCCTGTCTTACAATACCAAAAGTATTAAAGAGACGATAGAGCGGAATAAAGGCCCCAAAGTGTTCGCAAGGAATGCATCTATTGGGCAAGTTGACGAAGCTGAAAATGGATGACGGCAGCGTAGCGTCCACCAAGCCAGAGGTATTAAGGGAGATCGAAAGGTTCTACGGGCAGTTATATACCTCGTCAACTAAGTCTGTTACCAGCCCGGAAAAGATCCGAGAGCCGGGCTGACCCGACACTATACCGAAGATATCCCATACATCACCCTGTACGAGATTAGGATAGCCCCTAAGCAGCTTAAGAACAACAAGGCGCCGGGTGATGACGGAATTACATCAGAGCTTCTTAAAGCGGGTGGAACACCGGTACTTAAGGTCCTGCAGAAGCTCTTTAATTCCGTTATACTCGAGGGTAAAACTCCGGAAACGTGGGGCGGCAGCGTGGTGGTCCTGTTATTCAAGAAAGGTGATAAAAAACCTTATTGAAGAACTATCGGCCCATCTCGTTGCTGAGCCATGTTTATAAGCTGTTTTCGAGGGTCATCACGAATCGTCTCGAGCACAAGTTTGATGACTTCCAGACTCCCGAACAAGCCGGTTTCCGAAAAGGCTTTAGCACCGTAGACCACATCTATACGCTGCGGCAGATTATACAGAAGACTGAGGAGTATAGTCTGACTTTATGGTTAGCGTTCGTGGACTACGAAAAAACCTTTGATTCGGTCGAAACCTGGGCAGTGTTGCAGTCTCTCCAGCGGTGCCGTATTGACTATCGGTATATCGAAGAGTTGAAGTGCTTGTGCAATAACGCCACCATGTCGGTTCGAGTACAGGAACAGTGCACGAAGGCAATTCCTTTGAGAAGAGGCGTTAGACAGGGAGACGTAATATCTCCGAAACTGTTTACCGCCGCTCTAGAGGACACCTACAAGCTCCTGGATTTGCAAGGACTCGGCATCAATGTCAATGGCGAGTACATCACTCACCTTCGATTTGCTGACGACATCGTAGTCATGGCAGAATCGCTGGAAGATCTTGGCACAATGCTCGATGGCCTCGACAAAGTTTCTCAACAGGTGGGATTTAAAATGAACGTGGACAAGACGAAAATCATGTCGAATGTCCATGTGGTGCCCACCCCAGTATCAGTTGGGAACTCTTGTCTAGAAGTTGTTGAAGTATATGTCTACCTGGGACAAACAGTCCAGTTAGGTAGGTCCAACTTTGAAAAAGAGGTCAGTCGACGAATCCAACTCGGCTGGGCAGCGTTTGGGATACTGCGCGACGTCTTCTCGTCCAAAATACCTCAGTGCCTCAAGACGAAAGTCTTTGACCAGTGTGTGTTGCCAGTGATGACATACGGCACAGAGACGTGGTCGCTAACTGTGGACCTCATAAGAAAGCTCAAGGTCGCTCAGCGAGCTATGGAGGGGGCTATGCTTGGTGTTTCTCTACGAGATCGAATCAGAAATGAGGAGATCCGTAGACAAACTAAGGTAACCGACATAGCCAAAAGGATTAGCAAGTTGAAGTGGCAGTGGGCGGGGCACTAGTTCGGAGAACAGACGGCCGTTGGGGCAGAAAGGTTCTCGATTGGAGACCACGCACCGGAAAGCGCAGCGTAGGACGGCCCCCCACTAGATGGAAAGACGACGTAATAAAGGTCGCTGGGAGCCGTTGGGTGCAGGCCGCACAAGATCGGTCGCTCTGGAGATCTATGGGGGAGGCCTATGTTCAGCAGTGGACGTCCTGCGGCTGAAATGGTGATGATGATGATAACGCCTTGTAAAAAAAAATCATCAAAACGAGATAAATTTCTATAGTAACTTATCATCTTCAATATTATTATTCAAATAAGCATGTTAACTTTTAAATGCAATTTTCTGAAAATGGCGTATCTGTAGGTTGACACTGTATTGTTTATCATATCAGCATCCAATTATAAATAAGTGTATTAAAGTACAGTATATTTCAACAGATAAAAACTTGTCAGATTTACTAACTAAATCTATGTCTGTACCGTGTGTTGTGTAAAAATAAAAGAACAAAATATTAAGATGTCTTTATTTTATAAATAACCATGACAAAAATAAGAAATCAACACGAAAGAGCCACCACGAAGACCACAGCAAAGCCACAAGAACCTACAGCAAGCCGCACGCGCTCGCAAGAGACGGCTGCCCCTCGCGCCTCACCGCAGGCCCCTTCTACATCCGGACTGCGTCCGATAGAGACAGCAGTCTGTCCCGTCCCCCCGTCCCCAGCCTCTCCGCAGGCCCCTTCGTTGCCCGGAATGTCGTGCGAACCGCTACCCTCCACTGGGGAAGCACCCCCGAAGGAGGTATATGAGAGCGATATACTAGCTCTCGGTCAGTTACTCGGCACTGAGTTCCTGTCGGGAGGATTGCTGCGATGGATGGCGATGTATCTACGTATCCAAGAAGAAGATATCCGAGGCAAGAAACCCAATCCCAAGGATAAGGAGGCACTGATGCTAACTACAACTGGCACACTCGTCCCGCCTGATATCCATGAACCACTGAAAAGCCTGAGCCCTATAGGAAGGACTCAAAGGAGAAAGAGAACCGATTCGGAACCGGAACCTGACCTTGAGACCAGATCATGACCACAGATGACCACGACCATCTTATCCCCGCCGCAACAGGTTGCGAAAAAGCCCAAGTTGCCGACGGAGAAATCTAGCGAGACTAGTGCGGTTTCCCCGCACCCTGCACCACTCCGGAAGCCCACATTGCCAAAGCCGGTGCCCACAACCCCAGCGGCTGGATCCACACCCGAGCCGCCCTTCAAGCTATTACCCAAGATGACAGCACAGTCAGTCACTTCCGAGCAATCTCAACCGAACTCGGACACAAACCCAATGCGCGCTCCTATGGACAGGGAGTGGTTTTCCTATGCGCTGCCTACAGAAAATAGCCTCAAGGTCGCAATACGCGGCCTACTTATGGACACGCCTCCAGAGAGAATCCATACAGCTCTGATTGAAACTAACCTAAAGAATTCTGAAGAGACGGAAACAGGTGCTATATGGTGGATGCACTAACACCTCCCAGCCAAACTATCTTAATTTTTTCTGAGTGGCTAAAGTTGTGTGTGGTCCAGCGTTATCGTGATGAAAGACCACACCCTTCCTGTTGATCAATTCCGGCCGCTTTCTCTCAACTGCTTCCTTTAATCTCATCAGTTGTTGGTATTAGAGATCCGAATCGAAGGTTTTAAAAGCTCATAATAAACAATGCCCTTCTAGTCCCACCATACACAAAGCATTACCTTATTTCGAGGTAGCCCAGGTTTAGCCATAGTCTGTGAAGTGTGGCCGACCTTAGACCCCGACATTTTTGGCACGTTCTTGTCGTACGTGATTCACTGTTTATCGCCTGTTATCAATCTCTTCAAAAATGGCTCGGGTAACATAAGTATTAAAAAGGTGTTCAGATAATATTGTGATTTTTTTATACCACGATGGTGGCAAACAAGCATGCAGTCCGCTTGATGTTAAGCGGTTACTGCACCCTATGGAGTATGAATATTTATAGCCACAGTAATACACACAAAGCACTCTATTATTAACACAGCGAAAATTATACCTATACTAGCGACCCGCCCTAGCTTCGCACGGTTACAATTCACAAAGTGGTCTATTTTATGTTTAAAAAAGCCTGATTTTGAATTTATCGCTTTAATAATGACGGTTCATAAATTCATAACTACCTCATTAGCCCAGTAGTCCTAAACGCGACTGTTATGCTCGAGGTTCTAGGTTCGATTCTCAAGTCAATGCTATTGGGTTTTTCTATGAAATTATCACTAGCAGCTTGGAGTTTGGCTTTGTGCCCGATTAATGGCAATAGGCTCGCCACCTATTACATGGGACCTAAAACATACTCGGCGAACTGTGGATGTATGTACACCTCTGCTTAACACTTCAGGGATACAGGCGTGATGGTATTTTATGTAACTTCATAGTTACGAATAGTGCGCTTAACTCGCGTCGTGAAATTTATCATATGTTTTTAGGTAGGATTTCTTTGGTCGCGAATAATTTTGAATTCGTTATATTTTCTACGGTATACGGGTTAATGGAAAACAGTAAAAGTCAATCTTAATCTACATCAAATGCCCAAGTTAACTAACAAACTTATTTGGATAAAGATTAATACTGAATTGGAGAAAATAGCTTTACAAATAATTAAAGTATTATTTTTAATTATTATGTTGAAAGTAAGTGTATATACTGTGAGTCATCCTACAAAATAGACATATGCCATCGCGGACTCTTCTCTAGACTTTTTGAAGAACTACAATTCTTTAGAGCTTTATTTTGAAGCATAGAATTATGAACTCGGCATGTTAGAGTATAGAACCAGAACAACGGTCTCGCCTGTCTTACCACCTATACATGAATTTTTCATGTATGTCTTCCCCGACGCCTGTACCTACGCTCAGTCTCTTCACGCGTTTCGTCCAGTGCTTATCTCTGACAAAATAATACTTTTACGAAGCAAAATGTCTAATTGTGCAGTGAAAACTTGTAAAAACCATTATAGAAAGAAAAACCTGAAATCCAGTGGTATCTCTTTTCATATGTAAGTACTGATAGGAATATTATTTTGCGTCAAAATAATTATTAATTAGATGACACGCCGCCATAGCAGTTCAGTTTACTCAAGACGCTGTAGTGTTGTGCCTACTCTTGATTGTATCGAGTGACTATTACCGCATTTTATGAATATAGACTAGGTCCTACCTTATTTAATTAATATTGTTTCTTTTAAGTATGATTCTAAATATAATTTCTTTCTAAATATTCATTAGTAAAGAATATTAATTTGTCCTATCACAATATTTAGTACCTAATATAATGTTTTGTAATATTGTAATGATAATATATGATATTTAAGTTATTTGAATTAGTATGAATATAATTTATTTACTTATATATTTTTGGAAATTTACTCAGTAAGAATTTTTGTGATCTTGTAGCTTTCCTAAAGACCCAAAGACAAAAGAGAAATGGATAGATGTAGTTCGTAAAGATGGATGGTTTCCAGGGCCTCGAACTACAATATGTTCTCAGCATTTTGAGGAATCATGTTTTGATTTGAGCAAGAAAAGGCAATATTTATTACCAAATGCAGTACCTACGTTAAAACTTGATGTGAGAAATTTTATAAAAATATTCTATAATTTATATTGTCATTAATTGTTCATGGTTAGTGTCACTATAAAACTATACTTACTTTAATTTTCATTGTATTTATTTTAGATTGAGGAAACTGTACAAGAAAATGAAAATGAAATGGATGTTGAAGTCACTGCTAGTTTTGTACCAGATATGATTATTGATTCTCCTCGCAAAAAAAAACTAAAAACACGTACAGAATGCCTGGAACGTATATCGCATCAACGTTTATTAAAAATAAAACGCCTACAGTGCCATCAAAGGCGTTTGAAGCGTAAATTATTTCGCATGGAGGATTTACTTCAAGACTTGAAAAAGAAAGATTTAATGAACAAAACCGATGTCCATATATTAAGCGGAATCAATATCTCAAGTGCTGAAATAATTAAGAGACAGTTTATTAAAAGTAAAAATCATCCCAATGAAAAGAAATACTCGGAAAATCTTAGGAAAAGAGACACACTTTCACACAGGTTCTTGAAAAATGTTTTAACTTTTTGTTATTATGTATTTAGTGGTTAAGATGATTATGTTATCATTATTATAATAAACAAGTAAAATAAACATTTGTCGAAGTTATTTTTAACACCAACGAATATATCGATACAATGTCCGTACCGGCGGACAACGCACATCAATTTAGAGATAAGGGACAAACCACGCCCTACCCCGTGCCCTTCCTTACACCCGCGTAAATGAATCGCATTGTTTCGATACTTATAACAAGTTTTGCACTCTCTAGGTACAGTGAGCGGACTTTATTACTCTATGTTTTGAAGTATCTCATAAGGTTTAGACAGCGTAAGCCATGTAAACGTCCAAAAATCATTTTTTAACGCCTTCATTACATATATTAGAATTTTCTCTACTATATGAAAACTTAATTGGAATGTGTTTTATATATAAACCTTAGGTAAAAAATTCTCTTAATGGTAGTGAAAACCGAAAACAACAATTCATATATGATATTGATGATTGATTATATAATCAATTGAGAAATGATATATATTTATTGTGTACAAAATGTCATCAATATTGGTTAAGAATAAACAAAAATTATCTTGCTCTTTTTTACTATTTCTAAAAGTTTTATTGAAAATTCATATAGCCTACCGATCGACCAATGATGGCATACGCTTCCCGTGTACAAAATTTCGTAAGAATCGGTTATTCCGTTTTTGTATTAAATCTGGACATACCAGACGGACATATTCGTGACCAGCGTCCTATATTTTATAAGACATCTATTAAGAAATTTGAAAAAAAAAATAGTCTGTAAGTGGTGCCAACGCGCTTGGTAACTCCACTCACTGAAGGAACACAACACAAGGTGAGATTTTCTGTAGGGCGGAGGTATTCCACCAGTGAGGTTACCCCAAGTAGAGAGAAATCTCGAGAACAATTTCTGTGTTCTAATCTTCTTTGAACCCTCATGGAGCTGGAATTAGCACTGCCCGTGCTAGAATAATCAAATTTTGATATCTGTGTAATCTATTCACCTATTCCTCGATATAATCGACTTATTTATCAAATTTAATCAGAATCCGTTCAGCCGGCTAAGCGTTATTGATTAACAATAATTCTTATAATATCTAAATTCTTATAATATACTTATTATCATTTTTATAATATACTGAGCGAGCGGCTGCACACGCGTTTATTACGCAGTTATAATATTCAACCCGTAATTTTGTTTTTATTTCACACATAGGTAAAGTAATTTTAAATGGTTTTCTATTGTGGGAATCGTTTAATAAACAACTTTATAAATCCCGAAGTAGATAAGCTAAATACACTATACATTTTTTCATTCATACTTGATCAACAGTTATAGAAACATAATTACATTAAAATGACAAGACTATTAAAATTTCTATTAGGTTAAAAGCCACGGGCAGAAAGTTATAGTTCAATACAACGAAGTGTACTCTTGAATTCTAAGCTTCTGCCCGCGTCTTTGTTCGTGTACAGTGTACACTAAGTATTTACTGTTTTTACAATATTCTCTATGGTTTTTTTTTTCCATATATTTTGCCTCTTTTTTGGCATCTTTTTTTTGCATCTTTTTTTGGCATCTTTTTTATTTTTTTACAATACCGTATATGGTATTTTTCTTTTTTTTTTTTTTTTTTTTTTTTTTTATTTGTTTTTTTTGGCAGCCTTTTTTTTGCCAGCAATTGTCTCTTTTTTTTGGTTTTTTTTTTTGTTTTTTTGGCAGTCTTTTTTTGCAAGCATTTTTTTTTGTGACCCAGCCATTGTCTTTTTTTAGCTTTATTTTGTTTTCCCATGTTACTTACTTCTACTACATTACTTATTTAAAAGTCTACGTGAACAAAGCCAAGGGCGGAAAATTACAGTGGACTATATTAAACTCCAACTTTCTGCCCGCAGCTTTATTTGCGTTTACATTATAAATTATTTTATACCGAAAAAATTATAGAAATATAATTTGTTTGCGTCAATTTGCTTATTTATATATTAAGAACAACTGAAATAATTGTACAAACCATGGTCTACATGGTCTACAACGGAAAACAAACGTGGTATTCTTATCTGTTGACAGCTTTATTCAAAATGATAACAAGTATAAATCTTTATGTACGCAAACAAAGCCTAGGGCGGAAAGCCAGTGTGATATACGTTAAGTATATTTTATAAAAATTTTCATTTCTGTTGGCAGCTTTGTTTGTGTAAACTAGATACACTGTTTGTGCAATTTGTTGATTTATACATGAACAATAGACATTAATATTAGACTGTAAAAACAGTTTGGGGACTACCGTGCCACTCTGTGATTTTGGGTTAGTATAAATGAACGGGTTAGTAGTATAAATAATAGGGTTCGCATACCTGTATTGGACTTGGAATTATTTGAAAAATGGCTCAAGTAAAATATGCGTGCTGTTGGCGCTTCTTTAATAAACCTTTATACCCGAACGTATGTCTCTGTGAGATTGGGAGAATCCGGTCGCCTGATCCTCGCTTTCGCTGCGTCAATGTGGTACGCTTGTTTGAATGCGAAGTGTTCGGTTGATCTGGCTTGACAGCGACGATTGTACTTAGTAATTTCATGACGAAATCGTAGTCCCTTGTTCGTTGTACATTGTTTCGCCCAGGTAGCGACATCGGTGTTGATAGAAGGCCAAAAGAATTCACTTCTGGTTGACCCAGGACCCATTTGGCCGGATTAATAGTGATGCCATTGTCTTCTAGACTTTTCAGTACGGTGCGAAGATGTTCCTGATGCAGAGTTTAACATGACGAGGCGATAATTACGTCATCTATGAACGGAAATACGTAATCGAGTCCACGCCCGGCGTTTATCAGACCGGTATCATACGTAGAAATTCGAATAGTCCTGTAGCGACATCTATCTCGCCACATACGACGCATCCTACACCGCCATATTAAAATTAACCCATTTCAATGGTGGATGGAGGAACTTTACACCCTGTTCCTCGCATACCCCCAAAGTCCCATTGGTGTTATTGTCGCTATTTTCTCAATGTCTTCTTCCCATGTACGGAGTTGTGAGTAGGATCTATTGAGATCGATAACGCTGAATATTGTTTTATCGGCGAGTTGATAGGTATGTGAAATCTTTCACACGCGGTATAGGATTGCAGTCGGGACTTGTACAGGCATTGAGCCTTCTGTAATCCCCACATACACGTAAACTTCAGTCTTTCTTCGGCACGATGTGCAGTGGAGATGCTCAAGGGCTTTAGCTTGTTGATCTGTTATTGTTGTATTTATTCCGATGTGTTGATTTTCCCAGTTCATACGCGTTGTAATTATTTGAAATAATTATTTACTTCTGTTGAAAGCTTGCGGATTTCTTCGATAAAAATAGTATTTCAAGATTTTGTTGTGATGAAGGTGGTGTAGACATGGCAGCTACATGCAGAGTCTGTGTCCTCAGACAATAACGCAAGGGACCGTCGCCGAGAACAATACCCCTTGGCGTCGCCGTAGCGCTTGACCCGCTGCCGCATCTGTAGACCACATCACATTGACGCAGCGCAAGCGAGAATCAAGCAACCGGATTCTCCCACTCTCACAAACACAAAAGTTCGAGTATAAAGGTTTTTTTTTTCATGTTGCTTACTTTAACTACATTAGTTATCTAATAGTCTAAGTTAAACTCTAACTTACATTATAAATTATATAAATATAATAGTCTACAGGAGCATAGCCGCGGGGGCAAGCCCTATACATTTAAGTGCAATTTATCAAATTTTAAATATCTGTTTCCAGTTGATTTATCTAGACAGTACAGATAAATAACGCCTAAAATCATGTACGGATTCCAATGAAATTTGGTACACAACGTCGATTAAATTATTAAGCACAGGATACTTGGTATTTTATCATCCAACTAAGCGGAATACAAAACATATAAAAAAAACTTGATTACTTAAAAGCTATAGGGTAATTATATCTTGAGGGTGTCACACTACATCTTATTAAGTGTCACCAAGGGGATGGAGTTCAAATATATAAAAAAAAGCTCACGTAATTATAGAGCAACCCATTAAAAAAAAAACATTGATTATAATCTTGTAGTTCACTTGAGCGTATACGCATACTAATATTATAAATGCGAAAGTAACTATCTGTCTGTTAAGTTTTCACGCCTAAACCTCTGAACCAATTTTGATGAATTTTGGTATAGAGATATGATTTGACCTTGGAAAAGGACATAGGGAACTTTTGTACCTAAAATAAAATTTTAAGGGTAGAAATTAGGGGCTGAAAGTTTGTAGGAACAAAATATGAGAACACCAATTCGCATATGCAGTAATTATGAAATGACAGCGTTGTCAACGCCAACTGGTTTGTTGATTTATTGATATTATTATACTTAAAAGAAATGTATTGTACTTCTAATACTTACCTATGAAATGATATTCCAGTATTATTTTTAAGATTGGTTGAAATGTTTTTAAACTCTTTATCTACGAAGTACGGCATAATTATTGTTTTATTTCATTACTGACTCACGCGGAAGTTTGTATATTCTAAGCGATATACCTATTGTAAATTATGTGGATTATACAGTTTTGCTGCAAGCTAATTATTTCACATGTGGTGAAAATAAAACTTGGGTGAAAGTTTGTATGAAGAACCCATCATGTCTCAAATTAGGGCTATGCAAATTCATATGATTTCTTTTGGTAAGGAAGAAATAAAAGGGGTTTTATGTTTTTTAAAAACATTCCCGCAAGCCTGTACAATAAGGGATGATTTTAATTATTTTTGAAGTTTATTTGGGACGGTTAATGCATCGTATTCTTCGTGGAATATAATGACAATACCATACACACAGTGATAAACCCATCTATGATTTTCTTTTGGTTTGTCGGGTTCCGGCAACTGTAGGTGTATATGCATTTATAACAAAATAACTACTCATTAGCTATTGATTCCATAAAAAACTGTAGATTATAAAAAGTTTATTTCATCATGTGTTTGTTGATACGTTTGTGACTGTTAAGACCGATATATATTCAATAAGTAGTTCAGTAAACTGTCACTAGATGGAAACTTTACGAAATTCATATTAAATATCATGAATGTATAAAATACTTTTTTATACGACCATGGTAAATGTATATATTCTATGTTTATAATTCGTACGTAGTATAAATACAATTTATTTAGCTTTTATTACTAATTATTTATTTAATGAACTTCAGATAAGCCTCGCAAAAGTAAATCTGATATAGAGTGTAGCTCTAGCAGAGCTCGAGATGCGAAAATTATTAGAAGCCAAGAATCTGAGGAGCAGTCACAGGCCCGTTTGAATATAGATGCTGATATAAAACTGTAAAATGTTGCAAAAACGGGGAAAATTTAACCTATGTGAACTTGGCACCCGACTTTGGAATAAAAATAATTTGATGTTACCATTCGATAGTGCTTCGTTTGTACAAGTTGCATTTTCGTTTGTACCTCAAACTGAAAAAAGTTATTGCGTTTTCAAAATTTGACCAGCACCCCACTTTATTGCGATTATTTTCTTTTCTTATAAGATATTCTCAAATGTCCAATTTTTGCCTAGGGGTACAAACGATTGCACAATGATTCCCGTTTACAGTTTTGTGAAATTTTGAGAATTGACTTAATCCAGCGCTATTTCATAAACACTTTTAAAGTGCGTTTATTTTCTTGTCCTTTGAGATATTTTCGACATTCAAAACATTTCCTGCGGGTACAAACGATTGCACGACGATTCCTGTATAAACTTTGTTGAAATTTTGAAAATTGAGAAAATTCAATTTTACGAAAATTTCAGGTGCGATTATTTTCTTTTCTTATGAGATATTCTCAAATGTCCAAGTTTTTCCTGGGGGTACAAACGATTGCACAATGATTCCCGTTTACAGTTTTGTGAAATTTTGAGAATTGACTAAATTCAGCCCTATTTCATAAACACTTTTAAAGTGCGTTTATTTTCTTATCCTTAGAGATATTTTCGACATTCAAAGCATTTCCTGCGGGTACAAACGATTGCACGACGATTCCTGTTTAAAGTTTGTGGAAATTTAGAAAATTGAGAAAATTCAATTTTACGAAAATTTCAGGTGCGATTATTTTCTTTTCTTATGAGATATTCTCAAATGTCCAAGTTTTGCCTGGGGGTACAAACGATTGCACGACGATTTCTATTTAAGAAATTGGCGAATTGTTGAAAATGTGAGAAAATTCTATTCTAGTATATGAAAATTTCAAATGCGGTTATTTTCTTTTCTATTGAGATATTCTCAAATTTAAAAGTGTTTTCTAGGGGTACAAACGATTGCACGACGATTTCTATTTAGATTTTTACGAAATGTTTATAATTGACTAAATTCAGCACTTTTCACAAATATTTTTAAAGTGCGTTTATTTTCTTATTTTTTGGAATATTTTAGTTATTCAAAGCTTTTCCTGAAGGCAAAAACGATTGCACGACAAACGCCGTTTACAGATTTTCTGTATTTTGTAAAATAAGCCTGTTATAATTTTCTTAATTTTGAACAGCCTGTAACTTTTTTGACTTTGGCGATAAACAAAAATTATAGGAGGTACAAACGTGTACAAGCAATTTAGAATCAGAATCCGTTAGCATAATTTTGATATCTCAAAGTGGGGTGCTGGTCAAATTTTGAAAACGCAATAACTTTTTTCAGTTTGAGGTACAAACGAAAATGCAAGTGGTACAAACGAAGCACTATCGAATGGTAACATCAATTATTATTTTTTTTGCAAAATCAGGTGCCAGTCACATAGGTGAAAATTTATTCCTTTTGTGAGCTTCCATTGCGTACGCTGGGTAAAACAATCGTGTGTGATGGAATTGTTTCCCTTAATAAGTTCTAAAAAAAGTCTGCCATAGCATATGTCTATCTTTTATGGTTGACTAATCTTAACCATAACATTTTTCATAGTAATACAATTTTTTTTAAAATAATGCATTATTTGCGAAGGTTTTTTATAAACATGGTATTAATATAATCCTTATCGAAATTTGATAATCATCACAAGTATTTAATTTTGAACACAATTGTCATTTACATGATTTGATTTCAATTAATGTCTTAAGAGATATCACCGTTTTAAAATAATTTATCAGCAAAATAATTTTCAAGTACCGCGCGCGCATTTAATATGTGGGGAGGGAGGGCGAATGGTGTTCAAATAGTTAGTAGATTAAAAAAAAAGAAAGTTTCAGCTCCTTTAGAATTGTATTATAGGTGACTACGACCTACTCTCCCTCTTATGTGACGCAGAAGAAGTTGCGCGAGTCAGCTAGTATAGATATGTATATTCTTAGATGAAGTATGTATGTCCTGTCTACTAAGAATACAAAATCCACTGGCTACAAATATAATACACACACTATGAATAAGTGACTAGGTGATATGAACAATTCGATTATCCAAGCGAGAATGCGTCACTCCTAAGCGATCATCAAACCATCCTTAATGAGGGGGGGGGGGGGGGGACTGTGCCAGGGAGCTGTACCCTCTTCAGTTGGTATCATCGCGTCCACCTAAGAGTGGGCGGTTCTTTGGTGTTGCTTATCTGCGGCAACTTCATTTAAGAGGATCTCTAACCGTTCAAGGCAGGCGTACTAGATTTCTGTTCCACCTGGCATTTTGGTGGCGAAGTCCTGCAGGATGCGGATGCGCTGTTCGCAGGTGCCGTTAGGTTCGACCCCGCGGCTTCCTGAACCATCGTGTTGAAGGGGAATTGGTCCCTGGTTGGTCTTGCTGCTTGCGCCACTGGTGGGGTGTCCGTAATGCCATCCAACCGAGCCAGTGCCGGCACCGCAGTTGCGCGTCTTCCGTCTGAACACTGGACACTTGGCGCAGGTCGGTGGTCTGTGGGGCACGAGTCAGGAAACTCCGCGTGGTGTGTCCCGGGCAACAATTCTTCTGGGTTTGTTCCTCCGTCGTCGTGTCCCTCTGATTAGCAGAGGAAGCGACTTGACGGGGCGATGGCTGGCCCGGTGTTCACTTACTATGACATCGGGCAGGCGAGTGGAGCTTCCCTCACTGCCACCGTCATTCTCGTAATCTCATCGAAGTGTCGTGGTGATGTCTCACGGCTTCGATGAGACCGAGGGTCTCGGCTTCACCGCACGGACCGCGAGGATGAAAACCTCTATAAAAAAATCCCCCCAATCCCAAGCGGCGGCGCAACGCGAGGGGATGCGTGGCTGGTGGGAGTTGCGGGGGATCTAAAGCGGGTAGGGGAACCGCTTACAATAGATCCGGCAATAGCCCCGAAAACAACAACGGCCCAGAGGGGTAGGCCACATGACCTAGGGACTTCGGCGGGTCAGAGGCATGCAGATTTTGGTGATTCAGCTGCCCGGAAGGGGCCAGAAGTTGATAAGGCGAAGGGAGCCTCTGAGGAGCTTTGAGTCGAGGAGGAACTGGCTATCGAAACGCTTGACCCCGATAGGCTAAGAGCTCTGGCTGGCGAAAAGATTACCAATATATACGACGTCTGCAAGAAGTCTGGCAATCTTAAAGGGACGTGCATAAAAGAGCTTAAGGGGGCGGCTAGTGTCTTGCAGGAAATTGTAGCCACGTCATTGACGCGCACCGTGACTGAGAAAACTCTTTGCCTCCTGCGCGTGGTAGCGAATCTCCGTCGAGAGCTCGCGGAAGTTAAGACTGAGATTCAAGCCATGTGTCAGGAGGGAGACGCAAGAGTGCAGACACCACCACCAACTGCTGAGTCTTTGCCGTTACCTCAGGTTCCGGAGTTCATGGGTGCTATCCAGGGCCTGGAGTAATCCTTCCAAAAATCTTTTGGAGAGTTGAGCGCCCGGCTGGTGTTGCTAGAGGACCGATTAGTCCCAGTGACTCGTCTCGTCCTCCTCTAGTGGCACACAAAAGCCCGACGGCTGCCAGCACCGCTGTACCACCGAGGCCTGTGCCTTGCGCTGCTGGGCCAATAACGTCTTTCCAGGTACCAGTCCTGGGGATGGACTGGGCACGGCTTCCGGCACCGATGGAGTCCAGAGCCAGAGGAAACTTGGGTAGGTGCCATACAGACCTTGGGAAGGACCATGAGTAGGGTACACGTGTCACTTCCTGTCGCCGCAGCAAAATTACTGGTGGAGGGCGGACGCCTCCTGGTAGGATGGAGTTCGGCTCGAGTCTATCTTTTGGAACAAAAGCCTCTGAGGTGTTTCAGATGTATGGGCTTGGGTCACACGCGGCCAGTGTGCCCATCAACGGTTGACAGGGAGGGACTGTGTTTCCGATGCGGGAAGCCGAGTCACAGGGCGCAAGATTGTGAGGCTGTGACGCTATATTGCTGGTATCGCCATGTAACCTCCTTTAGGCATATTCAACCTTTTCCAACATATAATGGTTTTTTAATTCCGTTAACGTCTTCGCGCGCACGTAAAAGAGATGACTTTTTCATGTCACTCGTGGGCACCGGCTTAGGCCATGTGAGCTTCCGGAGTGGTGCGGGGTGCGGGGAAACCGCAATAGTCCCGCTAGGTTTCTCCGTCGGCAGCTTGGGCTTTTTCGAAACCTGTTGCGGCGGGGGTAAGATATTCGTGGTCATCTGTGGTCATGATCTGGTCTCTAGGTCAGGTTCCCGTTCCCAATCGGTTCTTTCTCCTTTGAGTCCTTCCTATAGGGCTCAGGCTTTTCAGTGGTTCATGGATATCAGGCGGGACGAGTGTGCCAGTTGTAGTTAGCATCAGTGCCTCCTTATCCTTGGGATTGGGTTTCTTGCCTCGGATATCTTCTTCTTGGATACGTAGATACATCGCCATCCATCGCAGCAATCCTCCCGACAGGAAGTCAGTGCCGAGTAACTGACCGAGAGCTAGTATATCGCTCTCATATACCTCCTTCGGGGGTGCTTCCCCAGTGCAATTTAGAATCAGAATCCGTTAGCATAATTTTGATATCTCAAAGTGGGGTGCTGGTCAAATTTTGAAAACGCAATAACTTTTTTCAGTTTGAGGTACAAACGAAAATGCAAGTGGTACAAACGAAGCACTATCGAATGGTAACATCAATTATTATTTTTTTTGCAAAATCAGGTGCCAGTCACATAGGTGAAAATTTATTCCTTTTGTGAGCTTCCATTGCGTACGCTGGGTAAAACAATCGTGTGTGATGGAATTGTTTCCCTTAATAAGTTCTAAAAAAAGTCTGCCATAGCATATGTCTATCTTTTATGGTTGACTAATCTTAACCATAACCTTTTTCATAGTAATACAATTTGTTCTAAAATAATGCATTATTTGCGAAGGTTTTTTATAAACATGGTATTAATATAATCCTTATCGAAATTTGATAATCATCACAAGTATTTAATTTTGAACACAATTGTCATTTACATGATTTGATTTCAATTAATGTCTTAAGAGATATCACCGTTTTAAAATAATTTATCAGCAAAATAATTTTCAAGTACCGCGCGCGCATTTAATATGTGGGGAGGGAGGGCGAATGGTGTTCAAATAGTTAGTAGATTAAAAAAAAAGAAAGTTTCAGCTCCTTTAGAATTGTATTATAGGTGACTACGACCTACTCTCCCTCTTATGTGACGCAGAAGAAGTTGCGCGAGTCAGCTAGTATAGATATGTATATTCTTAGATGAAGTATGTATGTCCTGTCTACTAAGAATACAAAATCCACTGGCTACAAATATAATACACACACTATGAATAAGTGACTAGGTGATATGAACAATTCGATTATCCAAGCGAGAATGCGTCACTCCTAAGCGATCATCACACCATCCTTAATGAGGGGGGGGGGGACGACTGTGCCAGGGAGCTGTACCCTCTTCAGTTGGTATCATCGCGTCCACCTAAGAGTGGGCGGTTCTTTGGTGTTGCTTATCTGCGGCAACTTCATTTAAGAGGATCTCTAACCGTTCAAGGCAGGCGTACTAGATTTCTGTTCCACCTGGCATTTTGGTGGCGAAGTCCTGCAGGATGCGGATGCGCTGTTCGCAGGTGCCGTTAGGTTCGACCCCGCGGCTTCCTGAACCATCGTGTTGAAGGGGAATTGGTCCCTGGTTGGTCTTGCTGCTTGCGCCACTGGTGGGGTGTCCGTAATGCCATCCAACCGAGCCAGTGCCGGCACCGCAGTTGCGCGTCTTCCGTCTGAACACTGGACACTTGGCGCAGGTCGGTGGTCTGTGGGGCACGAGTCAGGAAACTCCGCGTGGTGTGTCCCGGGCAACAATTCTTCTGGGTTTGTTCCTCCGTCGTCGTGTCCCTCTGATTAGCAGAGGAAGCGACTTGACGGGGCGATGGCTGGCCCGGTGTTCACTTACTATGACATCGGGCAGGCGAGTGGAGCTTCCCTCACTGCCACCGTCATTCTCGTAATCTCATCGAAGTGTCGTGGTGATGTCTCACGGCTTCGATGAGACCGAGGGTCTCGGCTTCACCGCACGGACCGCGAGGATGAAAACCTCTATAAAAAAATCCCCCCAATCCCAAGCGGCGGCGCAACGCGAGGGGATGCGTGGCTGGTGGGAGTTGCGGGGGATCTAAAGCGGGTAGGGGAACCGCTTACAATAGATCCGGCAATAGCCCCGAAAACAACAACGGCCCAGAGGGGTAGGCCACATGACCTAGGGACTTCGGCGGGTCAGAGGCATGCAGATTTTGGTGATTCAGCTGCCCGGAAGGGGCCAGAAGTTGATAAGGCGAAGGGAGCCTCTGAGGAGCTTTGAGTCGAGGAGGAACTGGCTATCGAAACGCTTGACCCCGATAGGCTAAGAGCTCTGGCTGGCGAAAAGATTACCAATATATACGACGTCTGCAAGAAGTCTGGCAATCTTAAAGGGACGTGCATAAAAGAGCTTAAGGGGGCGGCTAGTGTCTTGCAGGAAATTGTAGCCACGTCATTGACGCGCACCGTGACTGAGAAAACTCTTTGCCTCCTGCGCGTGGTAGCGAATCTCCGTCGAGAGCTCGCGGAAGTTAAGACTGAGATTCAAGCCATGTGTCAGGAGGGAGACGCAAGAGTGCAGACACCACCACCAACTGCTGAGTCTTTGCCGTTACCTCAGGTTCCGGAGTTCATGGGTGCTATCCAGGGCCTGGAGTAATCCTTCCAAAAATCTTTTGGAGAGTTGAGCGCCCGGCTGGTGTTGCTAGAGGACCGATTAGTCCCAGTGACTCGTCTCGTCCTCCTCTAGTGGCACACAAAAGCCCGACGGCTGCCAGCACCGCTGTACCACCGAGGCCTGTGCCTTGCGCTGCTGGGCCAATAACGTCTTTCCAGGTACCAGTCCTGGGGATGGACTGGGCACGGCTTCCGGCACCGATGGAGTCCAGAGCCAGAGGAAACTTGGGTAGGTGCCATACAGACCTTGGGAAGGACCATGAGTAGGGTACACGTGTCACTTCCTGTCGCCGCAGCAAAATTACTGGTGGAGGGCGGACGCCTCCTGGTAGGATGGAGTTCGGCTCGAGTCTATCTTTTGGAACAAAAGCCTCTGAGGTGTTTCAGATGTATGGGCTTGGGTCACACGCGGCCAGTGTGCCCATCAACGGTTGACAGGGAGGGACTGTGTTTCCGATGCGGGAAGCCGAGTCACAGGGCGCAAGATTGTGAGGCTGTGACGCTATATTGCTGGTATCGCCATGTAACCTCCTTTAGGCATATTCAACCTTTTCCAACATATAATGGTTTTTTAATTCCGTTAACGTCTTCGCGCGCACGTAAAAGAGATGACTTTTTCATGTCACTCGTGGGCACCGGCTTAGGCCATGTGAGCTTCCGGAGTGGTGCGGGGTGCGGGGAAACCGCAATAGTCCCGCTAGGTTTCTCCGTCGGCAGCTTGGGCTTTTTCGAAACCTGTTGCGGCGGGGGTAAGATATTCGTGGTCATCTGTGGTCATGATCTGGTCTCTAGGTCAGGTTCCCGTTCCCAATCGGTTCTTTCTCCTTTGAGTCCTTCCTATAGGGCTCAGGCTTTTCAGTGGTTCATGGATATCAGGCGGGACGAGTGTGCCAGTTGTAGTTAGCATCAGTGCCTCCTTATCCTTGGGATTGGGTTTCTTGCCTCGGATATCTTCTTCTTGGATACGTAGATACATCGCCATCCATCGCAGCAATCCTCCCGACAGGAAGTCAGTGCCGAGTAACTGACCGAGAGCTAGTATATCGCTCTCATATACCTCCTTCGGGGGTGCTTCCCCAGTGGAGAGCGGTTCGCACGGCGTTCCGGGCAACGAAGGGGCCTGCGGAGAGGCTGGGAATGGGGGCGGGACGGACTGCTGTCTCTATCGGACGCAGTCCGGATGTAGAAGGGGCCTGCGGTGAGGCGCGAGGGGCAGCCGTCTCTTGCGAGCGCGTGCGGCTTGCTGTAGGTCCTTGTGGCTTTGCTGTGGTCTTCGTGGTAGCTCTTTCGTGTTGATTTCTTATTTTTGTCATGGTTATTTATAAAATAAAGACATCTTAATATTTTGTTCTTTTATTTTTACACAACACACGGTACAGACATAGATTTAGTTAGTAAATCTGACAAGTTTTTATCTGTTGAAATATACTGTACTTTAATACACTTATTTATAATTGGATGCTGATATGATAAACAATACAGTGTCAACCTACAGATACGCCATTTTCAGAAAATTGCATTTAAAAGTTAACATGCTTATTTGAATAATAATATTGAAGATGATAAGTTACTATAGAAATTTATATCGTTTTGATGATTTTTTTTTCCGGATGTAGAAGGGGCCTGCGGTGAGGCGCGGTGGGCAGATGTCTCTTGCAAGCGCGTGCGGCTTGCTGTATGTCCTTGTGGTTTTGCTGTAGTCTTCGTGGTGGCTCTTCGGGTTCTGGTCTTGGTGGGTGAGGGTGGTTATCGTGGTGGCTTCGGCGGAGTCCAAGTGAGTGCGAGTGGTCGTGGTGTGGACCTTAGAAGGGCCTTTTAACTTTTTCCGCCAGGTTTGGGCGCCATGGCGAGGAAAAGTGGCGTTCCGTGGAGCGCGCACGCGGCGCAGACCAACTACGATTCGGATGAGGGCGCAACTATTCGCACTATCTCATTCCCTTGTAGGCTAAATCCTATAGATGTATATGTTTAACTCAATCACAATCTTATTCCCGAGTAATATTCGAAACGAATCGGAGATGAATTGCATAGTTTAACTAAATAGCATTTGGCATTCTATAGAATTCCTTAACAAAGTATGTAATAATTCTCTTTATTTCATATGTTGCCTATAACAATACAAAATAAGGCGTAAAATATAAAAATATGATGAATACAGTACCTACACAATATTCGTAGCAATGTTCACTTGTGTTGTTGTTTTCGTATAATATGAAGTCACGATATCGAGGCAAAATGAAGGGTGTTTATATTGCCCAAATAAATAAATAATAAAATAGAAGTTTTTTAGCGTCATATTTTTTACGATTATGTAACGATATAAAGCGTCGATTAAAAAAAAAAATATTCATGCATATACCCTAGCTCCGATAAATGTCCCTGGAGTTGGTGTGGTGAATGTAGTCGGCGTGCCAGTCGAGCGGGTTGTGCTTCGCGAGTAGGCCGTTCCGCGGAAAGTAACCGCCCGGGTACCGCAGGCTGTGTAACTGGTCCTACAGCAGATGGCGCGATCTCACCGGTAACGGAATCACGCGCGTCCTGCAATATAAACATAACTCTAAATAAGTCAAAATCAATATAAAACGGGACCAAAAATCAATCGTATGTACATCTATATACATGGAGTGTGTATCTATATAAAAAGAGTAAAATTGTATTATTTTCAAATACCTACTAATAAATTCACATACTTATAAATTAAACAACTCGTCACCGTTTTCCTCGAGAAGTATATACTTAATGCCATCAATATAAAGTGTCAAAATGTTTTTAACATACACATAAACCAATTACGGAGAGAATGTGCAGTGAAGGGAAAAAATAACAATTTTACCGCCAACAAACCATTAATTAACTTTACATACCTACCTGTTCAAATTGTAAATAATGGATTTCAACTATTTAGAATCGGCTCCTAATTTTTCATTTTTGTTTATTAAAAAGGGCTTTACCGATTTTGAATGAAATTAATTATATATTTCGTATTGCGATTATAATGTTTTAAAAAATGGAAATAAATATTATCGTTTTATTATTTAACGTACCTATATTTTCTACCACAGGGTCCGCCATGATAACAAACGCAAAATACAGAAAGGGAAAAAAGAGAAAATATCAAGTTATGTTTACTATTCAAATTACACAAGGAAAAACAACAACAAACAAAAAAAAATCAAAATTAATAAGTTCCTTCAATCAACACAGAATTCATTCATTGAAGAAGTCCAATTCCAAAAATACGAAGCTTCACTTCCTAGGAAAACTTTAATCTAACACAATATAAAATGAAAATTTCAATTTGAAAAAATTATAACTATAATGGTCATATCAAAAAGAAAAGAAAAAAATATTTAAAGTTATATTCATTAAACTTGTAGCGTAATGACAATCCTAGACTGTTATCAGCATTAAATATTCGTAATGTATTTAATTTAAAAAAAAAATCTAAAAGAATAAATAAAAAGATCAAATTGATGCTATGGGGAAGCGCAGGGACATTTTTTTGATTTTAATTAATTGTGGCGTTATATTTTCATTGTTATTGTTTATTCTTATAGTTTGTCTTTCTTTTCAACTTTTATATCTGTAATTTTGTGTAGTTTAGTTAATTTTGTGTAGCTTCGAGAACATTCAGTGGTAAGTTTTTTATTTCATATTAATCATGGATCTGGATCCTGAGCCTGACCCTCCTCCTGACAAACACCCTTTGTTAACACTATTAGATACTGATAAATATATTTCTTCTGATCCTAAAATGTTGAACTCAGTATCTGGTGAGGATATGAAAAAGTATAGACGGAAATTGACTCAGACTTTTAAACCAATAAAAGATAAATCTGTTCGGTTTAATAAGAAGCCATTAATTACAAACACTTCTTTAACAAATCTTCCTATTTCCACCAAGTCTTCCGAGGTAGGGAGCGCTCTAAGTTCTCATAATACTGACAGTAATACTTCAGATGAGAAATTTTCAAATAATGTTAACAGACAATTATATAAAGACTCAGACCCCGGTCCATATATTGTTACAGTGGAATTAGTAACAGAGGATCCAAAAGCAGGTACAACTCTGCACCCACTAAAATTTGGCTACTTTTTACAAAAAAATCAAATGACAGATGTTTTAGAAGACGGAAAAAAAAATTGGTAGAAATCGTCTGTCAGTATCATTTAAGTCGACAATAGCTGCCAATAAATTTTTAAGCAATTCCATATTAGGTAGTAATAATTATAAAACTTCAATTCCAACATATAATATATGTAAATTAGGAATAATTCGTGAGATTCCAATTGAGTGGTCGCATAATGACATTGTTAATAATTTAAGAATTCCTGATGGATTTGGGTCAATCATACGTTCCCGTAGGCTTAGTAAGAAGGCCAGTAGCCCAGAGGGTTCTACTTGGATCCCTACACAAACAGTAGTGATGTAACCTCCTTTAGGCATATTCAACCTTTTCCAACATATAATGGTTTTTTAATTCCGTTAACGTCTTCGCGCGCACGTAAAAGAGATGACTTTTTCATGTCACTCGTGGGCACCGGCTTAGGCCATGTGAGCTTCCGGAGTGGTGCGGGGTGCGGGGAAACCGCAATAGTCCCGCTAGGTTTCTCCGTCGGCAGCTTGGGCTTTTTCGAAACCTGTTGCGGCGGGGGTAAGATATTCGTGGTCATGATCTGGTCTCTAGGTCAGGTTCCCGTTCCCAATCGGTTCTTTCTCCTTTGAGTCCTTCCTATAGGGCTCAGGCTTTTCAGTGGTTCATGGATATCAGGCGGGACGAGTGTGCCAGTTGTAGTTAGCATCAGTGCCTCCTTATCCTTGGGATTGGGTTTCTTGCCTCGGATATCTTCTTCTTGGATACGTAGATACATCGCCATCCATCGCAGCAATCCTCCCGACAGGAACTCAGTGCCGAGTAACTGACCGAGAGCTAGTATATCGCTCTCATATACCTCCTTCGGGGGTGCTTCCCCAGTGGAGAGCGGTTCGCACGGCGTTCCGGGCAACGAAGGGGCCTGCGGAGAGGCTGGGAATGGGGGCGGGACGGACTGCTGTCTCTATCGGACGCAGTCCGGATGTAGAAGGGGCCTGCGGTGAGGCGCGAGGGGCAGCCGTCTCTTGCGAGCGCGTGCGGCTTGCTGTAGGTCCTTGTGGCTTTGCTGTGGTCTTCGTGGTAGCTCTTTCGTGTTGATTTCTTATTTTTGTCATGGTTATTTATAAAATAAAGACATCTTAATATTTTGTTCTTTTATTTTTACACAACACACGGTACAGACATAGATTTAGTTAGTAAATCTGACAAGTTTTTATCTGTTGAAATATACTGTACTTTAATACACTTATTTATAATTGGATGCTGATATGATAAACAATACAGTGTCAACCTACAGATACGCCATTTTCAGAAAATTGCATTTAAAAGTTAACATGCTTATTTGAATAATAATATTGAAGATGATAAGTTACTATAGAAATTTATATCGTTTTGATGATTTTTTTTTCCGGATGTAGAAGGGGCCTGCGGTGAGGCGCGGTGGGCAGATGTCTCTTGCAAGCGCGTGCGGCTTGCTGTATGTCCTTGTGGTTTTGCTGTGGTCTTCGTGGTGGCTCTTCGGGTTCTGGTCTTGGTGGGTTAGGGTGGTTATCGTGGTGGCTTCGGCGGAGTCCAAGTGAGTGCGAGTGGTCGTGGTGTGGCCCTTAGAAGGGCCTTTTAACTTTTTCCGCCAGGTTTGGGCGCCATGGCGAGGAAAAGTGGCGTTCCGTGGGGCGCGCACGCGGCGCAGACCAACTACGATTCGGATGAGGGCGCAACTATTCGCACTATCTCATTCCCTTGTAGGCTAAATCCTATAGATGTATATGTTTAACTCAATCACAATCTTATTCCCGAGTAATATTCGAAACGAATCGGAGATGAATTGCATAGTTTAACTAAATAGCATTTGGCATTCTATAGAATTCCTTAACAAAGTATGTAATAATTCTCTTTATTTCATATGTTGCCTATAACAATACAAAATAAGGCGTAAAATATAAAAATATGATGAATACAGTACCTACACAATATTCGTAGCAATGTTCACTTGTGTTGTTGTTTTCGTATAATATGAAGTCACGATATCGAGGCAAAATGAAGGGTGTTTATATTGCCCAAATAAATAAATAATAAAATAGAAGTTTTTTAGCGTCATATTTTTTACGATTATGTAACGATATAAAGCGTCGATTAAAAATAAAAAAAAAATTCATGCATATACCCTAGCTCCGATAAATGTCCCTGAAGTTGGTGTGGTGAATGTAGTCGGCGTACCAGTCGAGCGGGTTGTGCTTCGCGAGTAGGCCGTTCCGCGGGAAGTAACCGCCCGGGTACCGCAGGCTGTGTAACTGGTCCTACAGCAGATGGCGCGATCTCACCGGTAACGGAATCACGCGCGTCCTGCAATATAAACATAACTCTAAATAAGTCAAAATCAATATAAAACGGGACCAAAAATCAATCGTATGTACATCTATATACATGGAGTGTGTATCTATATAAAAAGAGTAAAATTGTATTATTTTCAAACACCTACTAATAAATTCACATACTTATAAATTAAACAACTCGTCACCGTTTTCCTCGAGAAGTATATACTTAATGCCATCACGTTAAGTGTCAAAATGTTTTTAACATACACATAAACCAATTACGGAGAGAATGTGCAGTGAAGGGAAAAAATAACAATTTTACCGCCAACAAACCATTAATTAAATTTACATACCTACCTGTTCAAATTGTAAATAATGGATTTCAACTATTTAGAATCGGCTCCTAATTTTTCATTTTTGTTTATTAAAAAGGGCTTTACCGATTTTGAATGAAATTAATTATATATTTCGTATTGCGATTATAATGTTTTGAAAAATGGAAATTAATATTATCGTTTTATTATTTAACGTACCTATATTTTCTACCACAGGGTCCGCCATGATAACAAACGCAAAATACAGAAAGGGAAAAAAGAGAAAATATCAAGTTATGTTTACTATTCAAATTACACAAGGAAAAACAACAACAAAAAAAATTCAAAATTAATAAGTTCCTTCAATCAACACAGAATTCATTCATTGAAGAAGTCCAATTCCAAAAATACGAAGCTTCACTTCCTAGGAAAACCTTAATCTAACACAAAATAAAATGAAAATTTCAATTTGAAAAAATTATAATTATAATGGTCATATCAAAAAGAAAAAAAAAATATTTAAAGTTATATTCATTAAACTTGTAGCGTAATGACAATCCTAGACTGTTATCAGCATTAAATATTCGTAATGTATTTAATTTAAAAAAAAAAATCTAAAAGAATAAATAAAAAGATCAAATTGATGCTATGGGGAGGCGCGGGGACATTTTTTTGATTTTAATTAATTGTGGCGTTATATTTTCATTGTTATTGTTTATTCTTATAGCTTGTTTTTCTTTTCAACTTTTATATCTGTAATTTTGTGTAGTTTAGTTAATTTTGTGTAGCTTCGAGAACATTCAATGGTAAGTTTTTTATTTCATATTAATCATGGATCTGGATCCTGAGCCTGACCCTCCTCCTGACAAATACCCTTTGTTAACACTATTAGATACTGATAAATATATTTCTTCTGATCCTAAAATGTTGAACTCAGTATCTGGTGAGGATATGAAAAAGTATAGACGGAAATTGACTCAGACTTTTAAACCAATAAAAGATAAATCTGTTCGGTTTAATAAGAAGCCATTAATTACAAACACTTCTTTAACAAATCTTCCTATTTCCACCAAGTCTTCCGAGGTAGGGAGCGCTCTACGTTCTCATAATACTGACAGTAATGAGATGAGAAATTTTCAAATAATGTTAACAGACAATTATATAAAGACTCAGATCCCGGTTCATATATTGTTACAGTGGAATTAGTAACAGAGGATCCAAAAGCAGGTACAACTCTGCATCCACTAAAATTTGGCGGCTACTTTTTACAAAAAAAAAACTAATGACAGATGTTTTAGAAGACGGAAAAAAATTTTGGTAGAAATCGTCTGTCAGTATCATTTAAGTCGTCAATAGCTGCCAATAAATTTTTAAGCAATTACATATTAGGTAGTAATAATTATAAAACTTCAATTCCAACATATAATATATGTAAATTAGGAATAATTCGTGAGATTTCAATTGAGTGGTCGCATAATGACATTGTTAATAATTTAAGAATTCCTGATGGATTTGGGTCAATCATACGTTCCCGTAGGCTTAGTAAGAAGGCCAGTAGCCCAGAGGATTCTACTTGGATCCCTACACAAACAGTAGTGATAACTTTTGATGGTCAAGCTCTTCCTTCTCGGGTATTTTGTTTTTACTCATCTCTGCTAGTGGAACAATATATTTACCTGGGTAAATATTTAACTGGGTACAATGTTTTAATTGCTGCCGTTTTGGGCACACACGGATTCAGTGTAGAAGCAAACCTCTTTGCTTTAAATATGGTGAGAATCATGATGGTTCATCATGTGATGTAGATGGGGACTACAGAAGTATAATTGTTCTGGACTTCACAAAGCCATAGATAAAACTTGTTCAGAGTTTGTGCGTCAAAAAGACATAAAACATTATATGTCTAATCATTCAGTCTCTTACCAAGAGGCTGACAAAAAATTCTCACCTGCAAAAAAATCATTTGTTGAGGTTTTAACCTCCAACCCTAATAGGAATAAACCATTAATACATACACAGGTAGATGATTCAAAACGAAACACTTTTTCATATAAAAAAGCATTTTTATTGAAACCAAAAACACATGCTCCTTTAGCTAAGGGCTATGATATTAAAGCACATAAGGACTTGATTAAAAATTATGAAATTCCTCCTTCAAATAATGGTTGTGCCTTGAATAACAATAAAGATACCAATGAAGAAAATGTAGATATAAATGCCTTGATTATTTCCTTGATGAATATTATTTCTAATTCTTGTTTACCTGACCACGTTGCAATCAACTTGATTCAAAATATATCAGTCACACTTTTTAATTCCTTCAAACATGGATTACATTCTTCAGTGGAACTGTAGAAGTGTAATATCAAAACGGACTGATTTATATTACTTGATTAATAGATTTAAACCACCTATTTTAGCTTTATGCGAGACTTGGTTGAAACCAGGTACCATATTTAAAGTACCAGGCTATTTTATTCTGAGAGATGACAGACAGGATGGTTTTGGGGGCTCAGCCCTTCTTATTAAAAAAAAATGTTATTGTTCAAATCTTTATCCACTGCCTTATTTTAATAAGGGGAAATTAAATGCAGTTGCAACTACAAGGTGTCCAGAAAGGGTATCGGGTATTTGTTTTGGCGCCATATTCGAAACGGGGCGTCTAAAGGGTGCGGGGAGGGGTTCGTGGCGTCCGCCATTTTGTGGAGTTTTAGTCACGATGGAACAGTACTCGGGGACGCATCGCGCATTTTGTGTACGAGCGTATTATCGTAATGGTGATTCAATAGTGACTGCTCAACGTCTCTATTGTGCGGAATATCGTACACGCCACGCGCCAAGTGACGATAGCATTAGGAAATGGATCAGGATGTTCGAGAATACAGGTGCGACAGTTAAAATTCAAAACTCTGGTCGTCCTCGTTCAGTTCGCGATGAAGAAACAATTGAAGAAGTTAAGGCGTCGGTTCGTCAAAATCCGTCTTTATCCATCCGAAAGCGAAGCCAAGCGTTGAACATCAAAAAATCGTCTTTACATTCGATTTTAAAGAAAGACTTACATCTAAAAGCCTATAAAATTCAATTGGTTCAAGAATTGAAGGATACGGACTATGCTAATCGACTGAATTTTGCGAACGAAATGATGCAGCGATTTAACAACTTTAACAACATACTGTTCAGTGACGAAGCAAATTTTCACCAGAATGGTCATGTTAATAAGCAGAATTGTCGGTACTGGGCAGTGGAGAATCCGAGATGAAAGCATGAACGACCCCTGCATAGCCCAAAGGTCGTTGTTAGGGCCGCTGTGTCTGCTAAAGGCATAATTGGTCCTTATTTTCATGAAGATCAACGAGGCCGAGCAATTAATGTGAATAGTGACCGTTATTGCGATATGTTGCGAAATTTTTTGGTCCCAGAGTTGCAGGAGTTTGCAGGTTTCAACTCAAGAACGTGGTTCCAGCAAGATGGGGCCACTTGCCATACCTCAAATGACTCAATGGAAGTTGTTAACGAATTATTCCCTAATAAAGTCATTTCGCGAAGGGGTAACATCAACTGGCCTCCCAGAAGCCCCGACCTTAGCCCGCTTGACTATTTTGCATGGGGATACCTTAAAAGTAAGGTTTATAAAAACAATCCGACGAATCTAACCCAGTTAAAGCAAAACATCAGGTCAGAAATGGCAGCAATATCGATAGCTATGTGTCAACGTGTTATCGCCAATCTTCGTTTCCGTTTAGAAGAGTGCCAGCAACGTAACGGTCATCATTTGGATAACATCATCTTTTCCAAATAATTCTCCAATTCATATGCTAATAATAAACAATAAACTTTTTTATTGCATACAAATAATTTTTGTTTCATTGAACTTACAAATACCCGATACCCTTTCTGGACACCTTGTATAATAGATAATATTTCATTTCTCTCTCTTTATATTTCCCATATAGATACTTCAGTAATTCCTGTACTTAAGTGTATTATTGATTCTATCCCTTCTCCAGTTATTATTTTAGGTGACTTTAACGCTCATCATTCCCTGTGGGGCGCTCCTAACGATGATAGGTTAGGAATTGAACTTGCTGGTATAATAGATGATTTGAACTTATGTGTCTTAAATGATGGCTCAGTGACTCGTCGTGGTATACCGGGTCAATCTTTGAGTTTTTTAGACATTTCTCTTTGTTCTTCGTCCCTCTCTTCCTGTTTAATGTGGAGGTGTCATGAGTTATCATATGGTAGTGATCACTTTCCAATCATCATTTCGAAGCCTACATCAGTTTCTCGCCTAACTCCTCTACCACCGTTACTGAAGTATAATCTAACAAACTGTAACTGGGAGTTATTTAGTTCAGTTCTGGATAATAAAATTACATCACAACCTGAAGTTTGTTTATATAATATAGAACAATCATATGATAACCTTATTACTAGTTTGAAGTTAGCGGCTGATGAATGCTTTCCTTGTAAAAATGTTGCTAGTAGAAATATTCAGTCTCCACCTTGGTGGGACAAGGAATGTACTCAGGCTATTCATAGATGAAATATTTCTGAAAAAAGTTGTGACTTGGTGCTTGATTTAAATTCTTTTCTTCAATACAAAAATACTTTAGCAGTAACTAAAAGGCTTTTAAAAAAGAAGAAGCGAGATGGTTGGCAACGTTTTTGTTTGTCACTGTCGCCTGAAACTTCTCCCTCTATAGTATGTAGAAATATACGTCGTTATAGATCTTCCACAAAAACTAATCATAATTTTTCTTCCTTCTCGCTTGAGTGGGTTGAACCATTTTTAAATAAACTGGCCCCAAGTTATGTTCCTAATTTAGATGAAATGCCTTATAATTACATTTCTGATTATAGTAACACCTTGGAGTCCTTAGATGCTCCTTTTTCATTACAGGAATTGAACCGTGTTTTTGATACGTCACCTGGGATTGATGGTATTCCGTATTCTTTTGTGGTTAATGCAAAACCTTTAACTTTACCATTTATTTTGAATTTAATAAATATTATTGTTGAAACTGGTCGCATTCCAAACTCGTGGAAACATCAAATAGTAATTCCTATTTTAAAACCTAATAAAGATCCATTTGATGCGAATTCTTTCAGGCCTGTGGCTTTGTCATCGGTTCTCTCTAAATTGACAGAACATCTAATCAAAAACAGGTTAGAATGGTTTTTAGAGCACCACAATCTTTTAAGTTCTTCTCGGTTTGGGTTTAGGAAGGGACGCAGTGTTTCTGATAGTCATTCAATTTTTTCCGCAGATATTCAAATTGCCTTAACCACGAATGAATCATTGGTGGCTGCATTTCTTGATATTGAAGCTGCTTATGATAATGTTGACTTGATAGTACTAAAAAACAAGCTGCAGAACCTTAATATTCCTTCAAAGTTTATAGATTTCATTTTTAATCTTTTTAGTGGTAGAACTATTATCTTGAGGACTCTGGAAATGAACAATCACAGCCGAGTACTTTGGAAAGGTGTACCGCAGGGGTCTGTTCTTAGTCCTATATTGTATGATGTTTATACAAATGATCTAGATTCTGTAGTTTTCCCTCAGTGTTCTGTTCTTCAGTATGCTGATGATTTACTACTAATTTATTCCTCGAACAGTTCGATAGGTTTGGCTGCTAAAATTGTAGAGCAGTCATTGGATAGATTATCGCTTTGGATGTCTGATCATCGTCTTTCCTTTTCTGTTTCTAAAAGCAAAGTAGTCGTTTTTTCTCGAAGAAAAACTAATCCTCATATAAGTGTTTCTTTAAATCAGGCAAGCTTACTGTTAAGTAACGAAATTATTTTCCTTGGTAGAATATTTGATAGCAAATGTACAGGCATTCCGCATGTTAATTACATAGTTGCTAAGTGTGAAAGAAACATTAATATGATGAGAGCACTTTCTGGAGTTTAAAAATAACCTTATTGAGTGATTAATAATTAAATTAGTATTTTAAAAACAAAGTGCGATTATTTCAATGAAACGGAGTTTTTTTTGTTTTCTAAACGAATTATTATAGTATCGTTTATGACAGTTATTTAATTAAGTTAAAAATATTTTTGTTTGTTTCAGCTTATCTCGTTTGTGATTGCTATCGTTGTAGCTTCTCCGACACCAGGGGGTTTCGGTGGTGGACAGTAAGTATCATTGTGCTTTTTAACTATCACTATGGTAATATTCTATTAATCAAATACTTAAAACACTTCGAAACTCGGTGACACATACATTTCGATTATCCTTAAATTCCGCCTAAATGTCTAAATATCAAAAGCGTTAAAATCTAAAAACTAAAGTCTAGACTTCGGTTGACCCCATACTAAGCTTCCGCTTACTTACATCGTAGTAATATCACGTAATCCATGAATGACTATATCTTACGCAACGAGAATGTCAGATAGGAAATGTAATAAGACTTAATAACAAATCATCCAATAAATGGTAAGAAGTGACAATGAACTTTAAATCCAAACTATTTTTCAGTCTATAACAAGTAAAAAAAAAAGTGAAAACTACACAGACTGAGATGCTGTTTAAAGATGTTATATAATTGTCAAGGCTATACCGAAATACGTTTAAAAAACAACGTAACGTTAATGTACTTCATTAAATAATAGCACCAATTGTCTGTTGAGACCGAGTGAAATTTAATTGTTAAAAACATTGTAGTGTTACTTATATATGTATTATTTTTACACAAGTTTTCAAATCTAGCAACTAAAGCATATAAAAATTGAAAACATTAATGTTGATTAATAAATAATTGATTATTTATTGAATTCAGGTTCGAATTGAACTTTTAATCAGATGTTATATAACGTTTTCTAGTTTAAATTGTGTGGGTAAATAACTTCAATGGAACATTATGTCATATGGCGGGTAAGCCTACGCTAAGTCTTCCGGTAGGCGGGTCGGCATTTGAGAACTCTTCGGCCCCATCGGCCACCCATTGCACGAGCTACCATTTAAGTCTACAAATTTTTAGGGCTAGTCGGTGACTTTGGTTCTTGTGCAGATTCTTATTTTTGTTTTTCCTTTGAGTGAGTTCTCTTATGGGACCCATAGTTAGGGTCCACGTTTCAGCATCTTAAGTCACTAAAAATGCACACTAGTCAAAGAATTTTGTCTTGAGATACTGCGATAGCTTGTTCGTACTTGGCGATCTTTAGGAGAGACCTGTGATCAGAAGTGGGCGTCTTTAGGCTGAAATGTTATAACACTAATACAGGCCCATAACCATAAAGTTCCAATCCAATTTTACAAGAGTAAATTTGAGTGAGATATATGTGATTGTATGCATCAGTTACGGGTACAAATTTGTTACGAACTGATGTTAGCGGAGCCAATGATTGTATAGCTGTCATTTCGTATTGAAATCGAGTGAGAGTTGAAATAGATCAGCTACAAATTGTAATACACTAATGTACAGTCATAATCGCATACTTTATTGTAAACATATCTCGTGGTAGAGTTCAATGGAAAAATGATAACTACATCAATGGATGGAATGATTTTTAGAGACCTTTTTTTTAAGTCCACGCATACAGTTCACCTGATATTAAGTCCTCACTGTAGCTTATAGTTATGTACAACTAATACTTTCTTAAATAATCCATAAATTTTCACAAACGATTCCTAGTTAAAATTTCTAAATTAAATATTTTTTGATATCAAGTTAGTATGTTGTTAAATTTTAAAAATAAATAACAATTACAAGTCATTGCACATGTATTGCTGTTTGGCTTTATTTGTTTCAAAATCTAAATCTAGATTGTCTTTGATGAAAACTATATTTGATGCTTTTTATGTGCCGTAATATGATATTGAAACCTATCCAATAGAATCTGAAATCTAATATGCTGGCGCGGCATACCTAATTAATTTAGACACCCTGATAAAATATTTAAATACTAATTTATATATTAATAAATTGTATAGTTGTACTGCAATAAGAAAAAATCTATATCACTAAAGTCACGTTTTTTCTTAAATACTTTATGGGTAGGTATAGCTTCTGACAACAATTTCAACTGCTGTTAAGTGACGTTGCGGCCTAAGATGTAATACTTATAAAAAATTTTGAGTGCGACTGATTTTCATATGCAGCTTCAAAAACACACATATAGGTGGTCGGCGACAGATTTTCAACTTGAGAATGCACCGAAAGCTCAAGCCTGTTGTAAAATTTGAAGCTACATCAACGACGCGGTGTCCTATCACATGATCACAGAGCTATCATCGCAAAATATCATAGGCTGACGGTAAAGGAAAACATCGTGAGGAAACCGAAATTCCTTGAGAAATGTCCTTATAAAACACAATACAGTGGTAAAATATACAACTACAAACCTATAGATTTATAGACGTTTGAAATCGCTAACACGTCGTGAGCTGGTGAAGTGATTAAACTTGAATATTTCCTCGAAAAGTAAATTATTTCCCAGCAGTAGGACATTTACAGGCTGATATCATTACATAATTTAAACTACAATGTAGACAGCTAAATAATAAATATTTTATTTTCTTGCCTATCGCGAAGAAGTCATAGCCTAAAAGACCACACAAGTAAACGAATCATTAAAATTAATAAAATAGTTTTTTAGATAAAGAGCACATTTGTTCTAAATTTTCCCCATCATAGATTCCCTTGATGTATTCTATTGAATATTAGAAATACACAAATGAAAAAAGTCTTCTAATTCAGTTCAGTAGTTGTTGGGTCTCTAGCGAACATATATAAATAAACAATATAGACAGAACACACTAATTATATGACCCCAAACTAGGTATTGCCTGGATAATAGATTTTTAGAGAATGAGAGTGCATAAAACAAATGGTAATATCCATTAGCTTATTTCATATGGGACTACAGACAAAACTGGCTGGAGAAAATGAAATTGAGTTTAAATTGAGTGTTTGGCACATCCTTTTTCTTTAAAGTTAATATATAATGCAATGATAAGAAGTCTTTTAGACTATGGTTCTTTGACTCTTTGTCCAGTTAATAAAACTGTAATTCATAAACTTAACCTTATTCAATCTAAGAGTCTGCGCATTGTCATTGCGGCTATGAATAGCACTCCCATTTATGCTCTGCAAATAGAATGCGCAGATCCACCCCTGCACATAAGACAGTTTTTATCAGATCGGTATCTATACAAATCCTTTAAACTTTTGGACCATCCTCTTCATTAAAAAAAAACTTATCTTGATAGCCTTATTGATAAAAATAATATCTACTGGCATCGAAGGCCTCTGCCGCATTTAATTCATAGTCTCAGGAATTTACATAAACAGGAATGTACAATCACAAATTTTCCATGTAATCCTCTCTTCTTTTTTGATTACAGTGTGCTTATTTTCCAACCTGATGTAAGATTATCCATAGGTATAGAAAAAATATGTCAAATACCGATTCCAAACTTCTGAATTTTATTAAAAAGAACGCTCCTAATGCTGGAAGTTTTTTTTTACTGATTCATCTAAATCTGTTGAACCACTTAAAGGAAATTTTCAGATTTTTTTGGAAATGTTTCAACCATTCAAAATAATAAACAAGGAGTAGGTGCTGCTTTTTATCAAATTTCCTCTGGATATTTTAAACTTTTTAAATACTCTTCTCTAATATCTAACTTTTCTGGGGAATGCTTAGCTATTTTGGAATGTATCAGCTATATCATAACGAAAAAAATTGCCAGGGCTGTGATCTTTACGTATTCTTTAAGTTGTTTACAATCTCTTTTACATAATCCTTTTAAAAAAAAAATTGTCACCTATTTCTCTTGTAATTAAAAACAAACTGAAATACTGTGTGCAACTAGGTTTACAAGTTTCCTTGATATGGATTCCTGGTCATTCAGGTATCCATGGTAATGAAAATGCTGATGGTTTGGCTAAATTGGCAGCTTTTCAAGGTGCTCCTGATAATTATTTATATAGCCAGGATTTACTTTCTTTTCTACCTCGTCAAGACTTGGTTGAAAGGTGGAATATGCACTGGGGTCATTCAAGCAAAGGTAAATTTTATAAAAGATTTCAATCTTCAATTGCTCTAAAACCGTGGTTCTCCAAATGGAGATTTAGTAAGAAAATTACAACTATTATTTCGAGGCTAAGGTTTGGCCACTGTTCTTCGCCAGTCCACCTGAACAAATTAAGAATTAGAGATACATCTATCTGTGAGTGTGGTCTGGAAGAGGGTAACATGCATATTCTCTTCAACTGTTCTCTTTATAACTCTTTACCACTGTATGATATTTTGTGTAATTATAAGGCTATTCTTCCTTGCGAACTGTCATCTATCCTATCTCTCAATAATAATATTTAAATTAAATCATTAATAAAATTTCTTAATCATCATAAATTGTCATTGTAGGTTTCTAATATTATTTTTAATTGTATTTATTTATTGCCACTTCTTCATTTACCCGCCTAAAGTATCGAATTCGCATAACTTGAAAATGGCAGTATTAGTCTCTAAAGTTGACTGGGTTGCCAAGATTGAAAATAGAAGAAGAAGATCAAATCGTAACTTCCCGCGCGATTGTAATAAAAATAAAGAGCGCCAAATAGCGCCAAATACCGCGTAGGCTCCGCGGCGTCGCGTCGGTTCACTATGTAGAAGCGAGACACGAGTCGTGCGACGCGAGTACCAGACGAAGTAGGCGGGGTTTGCTCCTTATCTACTCGCTATTGTGCAGCTCCCGCAATTGTAAATAAACTTTAAAGCATTTTAATGAAAGATTTAAGTAGTGTAAAATATATGGATTAATAAATTATAGTTTTGTAAATAAGTAAATGCATTAAATAAGGGTTTAAGAATTAATTATGTAATTTATATGGATAGATTATAATATACGACTCTATGTCAGTATAGTTCAATATATAATAAGCCCATTCATTACCTACAGCATATGGAAGCAGCTAGACGATTAAAATAAGAAAGTGTATAGAGTTCTACATGTTAAACGAAATTAATAAATAAGTAAATACCTAAAATCGGAGTTATTATTCATCTACCTACTCCATAAATATAAAATGTAACATTTTTAAGTATGGATATAGAGAAGGAGGTAAATGGAAATGACAAATGAATTGATCTAGTTACATTTATTTGTACGCATAAATACAAATAGTTCTGTTAACTTGTTGTTATAGTTTTGTCAATTATAGCATAACCTACAATCGCTGCACTAGCGGACCGATGCTATTTATTTTAATGATGAAAGCACGAATATTCGACAATATATCACTGAACATATATTTAATATCGAAAGAATCATTACTGTTGGCGACAGAACAGTTGTTTTTCGTGTCTTAGGTTAGGGTATTATGTGTTATTATTATATTTACGTGTTATATACTATGTGTTACGATAAAATAGATTAATTTTGACAATATTATAGAAAAATGTAAGCGAATACGCTACATTACCAGTTGCATGTTATATGTTAAGATATATATAAACGATTATGTATTGTGTGTTACATATGTAAAAATATAACTAACATAGAATAGATTAACATATAGAGTAAGCCAATAGAGTAAGTATATCGAATGTTATAGAGATTTTACGAGCAGAAAATAGTGATGTCGCCCGTAAATTACATTGTTTTTTGCTTATGTACGGAATGTATACGTAATGTATATTATAAGTGAATATGTAATGGATAGGTAATTCAAAGAGGAACATTTTTATATATGACATGTGTACATAAGATATATAATGAGAGAAATATAAAGAGTTTAACAGGGCAACCAAAGCGAAAAGTAAAGTTAAAACACGAAATAAACACGGAATAAAACGGGGCTCTCTTTACGGTCATTGCTCGAACCACTTAAGCTCGAAGAAGGGCCGTATTGGGCACGGTGCAATTCAACGAGTCTACAAGTACAAGCAACGAGTAACTACAAGAAGAAAGCTTTGGTCGTCCTGCGAACAATCAACAAGATATCGACTTTCATTGAAGACCCGGCACCTCAAGCGGTCGTGCATTATTGCACCCCCCGGACCCCCTCACCACTAACATCACGCCGCCCACTGGCATCCGTACGGTATCTACGAGACGGGCATCCGGCGCAACAAAACGCCCGTCCAAACCGGGGAAACGTCACACCTCCCCCCTCCCTCACACAGAGGGGAAGTGACGCGTACCCAACAATTACCTTTATCGCCGCAATTATCGTTTAAATAAACAATTGACACCACCAAATTCACTTTTCACTGCACTTCATACTTGACGAAAACATGTAATGTACTATTGAATAGCAGCTACTCCCCCCACCGATATTTTCTCGAATGTTCGACGTGCTTAGCCTATGACAGAAGCGAGACGGCTAAACACGTTGACGGGGATGTCAAAGAGGGAGGTGAGAATGTCAATCGTATATACTACCAATTCACCAATGTTGCCAGCAGTTGGCTTACAGAAAATTTATTATGGCAACAATACCATATGTTGCCGCCTAAGAATGTTAAAAAATCTCAAAAATGATAATTTATTTCCGCAATCTCTCGTAGGACATTTCATACGTGACAGTACTCACAACTATTGTGTACTGAAGTTTTCCTAGATTTCGTTTAGGCCGTTTGTATGAAGACATAACACTGCTTACTTAAGTGTACTGTGACTGCGCGCCTACGTCACGCAATTGCAAGCGTTCCCTTTCTCCGCCACAATACACGCCTCCGTTATCGTCAGTTGGAAACATAGGTCAGTCACGCACGAACTAGTACGACTATAGTATAACTATCCAATGCTTTCTCTTATTTATAATACTAGGCTTTTCTTTTATAATAGAGTGTTATAATTTTTATTGTACCATAATAACTCCATCGAAATCGGCACCCACCTCCTGTACAGTGAAACTAAGTGCCAACCAGCAAGACAAAGGCCATAGAATCAATATGTAATCGGCTGAAACCTACAGCAAAACTCTGTGGGGCAGGTGCGAGTGCCATGTCACCTCTTTCTGTAAACAGTTTCAATTTGTAGATGCAATTATCATAATTGTTTTCATAATTTAATTGGGTACTTCCAATGTCCTTTACAAGCTATAGAAAAAATATTATTGATTTCAATAACAATGCAAGTTCCTGGCAGGTTTAAGACCCGCCGTCATATGACCAGGCGTGCCTACACACATTTTTTAAGGTTCTCAAAGCAGGTACAATGGACAGGGTAACAATAAAGTTATTCATAGGGTATTCTACAATTATTTTTTTTAGAGACTTTTATTCTACTGAATATTTCAATCCCATTGTACCCAATTCATAGTAGCATCAAATCAGGAGAGTCAGTGATGAGACAGCACTACCAGGTCATACAAACTCTTGGCTTCATCTGAACAAGGTTCTGCTAAAATACTATGATAAATACCTATAATTTGACAGTTTAAGTTCATACTATTCATTAGTGACACTCTTTCATTTCAATCCCATTTTTGTCACACTCCATCAGTAAATGATGCACGTCATCAATCTTTCTACAATACAATGATCAATTGGTAAATGAATTCTAAAATGTGTATTTGCCACACTTGACATTGGTGAAATAGCTTACATAGGCAGAAGCCATATAAAAAAAATATCATTCATTGGAATGAAACAAACAAGCTAATAAGATAAGCTAAGCTAAATAAATATAATCTCTTCACATCATGTTTGAAGGACTCCATACAGTAGGAAAGAGAGAACACACTTGCCGGGAGACAGCTCCACAGCTTCACAGTACGACAAAGATATGACGTTAAGATATGAAAGATAAAAAGCAATTACTTCGCAGAAATTACGTAGATATGTATCCATATATTTTTGATAATTTGAAGTGTAAATATTTATTATTTTATGTTTTCAATAAACTAAAAAATCAATCGATTGACGTTTTTAATGGACATATATAAAAATCTATAATTGTAGTACATGACATTGTGATATTTTTTAACATAATATATTTTAATATAACAAAGATTTTGATGTTAACGATAGTCTGTAATCTATAATTAATAAAATTGAAGTGTCTGTAGTTATGATAGGCGGTACGAGTTTAAATTAAAAAAAGATTTATTTTAAAAGAATTATAATAGGTGTTTACACTTATGGTTCTTAAACAAGACTAACTTAAAATTAATTAAAGTAATAATCAAGTTGGAGTCACGCCGTCGTTTCCCACGATCGCAATCTGCATGGTCAGCGATCCCACGGTCTGTATCCGCCGGTCCCAAGGCTTATGACGTGGTAACTCCTCCCTCCTTAAAAGGGAAGCGTATCCTGGAGCAGCTTCCGGTAGTGTCCTCACTACCTTTAATTTTCATCTGCATTTTCTTCGCCTGTTTCCACGTATATACTTTCCATGCACCAACGCTGACCAGTATGATGTACAGTAACAGTGTTGTCCAACTAGGGACCGCCATCATAATATGCCAACTAGGGGTTTCTCTGAGATACAAGTTGTCAGCTTTGTTGAGTAATTCATGGATACTGTCTAATTGAATATCTTCGATGTTCAGTCTATACTTCACAGCTTCCTCGGGTATAACTGGTTCTTTGAGCAGCGGAATAATTTCATTGGTGATAATAGTACGTGTGTGAGCTTGGAGTGTCCTATTCATAACGGTGACCTCGCATCCCTCAGGTAGTGTGAGTAGAAATGTGCCGGAGATTTTTCTATATTCGTTTTTAGATTTGCAGTTACTTCGCAGGATTTCTTCATCCTGAAGTATAAGCAGCCAGCTGTTTTCGTTGATCTTTTGTATTTTTCCTATGTTAATATTCATTTTGACCTGGGTACAATTCGCTTTCCTATGATGTATACGCGATGTGACGCAGTCTTCCGCATCTTGAAATCTTCTCATCTCCAGCGTTTTACAGATATGTAAATTGTCGGATATCAGCGAGCATTCCTCGTCTAGGTAGGTATACTCATCGTTTCCAAGTATCAGGTATTTGGATTTCGGAACAACGGTTAAATTATTTTGGTCGGGAATGGAATAGAGGTGTATAAGATCATATATGTTTTTATCAATAGCGGGTATTTCTAATATAAATGTTAAAGTGTGTTCTGTACTGTAAGCTCTAACCTTAATTGACTTTTGGATCAAATGTATGTTACCTATGTCTATTTTGGCTACTGGTGCAAAAGAGTATAATTTCTGTAAATTTCTAATTTCTTCTAGGAGACTTTGCGGGTTGATAATAGAAGGATGCATTACTCCTAATTGAGAGAATGTCATTGCGTCTTCCAAAATCATTAATCGATCTAAAACTAACTGTAAACTAAAATTTATCTGTACGTATAACTCTAAGAAATGTAACTTATTGATTATCGAATTTGTACTACGAGTAATGTTTTGCAAAAATTGTTCTAAATTCTTTTGATTCTTGTTAATTTTATCTAAATGACGACTAAACTCGTTAATTGAACTACGTGCTAACACGAGGCTTTGTCTTTGTGCGCTTTGTGTGTTATCTACTTTATTTCTAATATCAGAGATTTGTTTCTCAAACTCTATTGCGTCCTCGTAGTCTAAATTCCCGGTAATTGCCTTAACTATAGATCCTAAGCCATTAATTATACCACGCCTAATTCTAGTTTTCGGTATGATAGTCATTATTTTCCTACTAATTTTTGATAGTGACAATTCAATTTGCTCTTTGTAAGTTTTATGTAGTTCTACGGAAGCGGTGCTACTTTCGACGACCTTAGTATTTGCGTATAAATCCATAAGTCTTACCGAAGTTGTATATAAATCAGTGATGTTGTAAATGCAAGCAAGGTTAAAGTAATCTATCATTTTGAGAATTTCTCCTTGTTTGAGCAAAAGGATGCCGTTATTTTTATCAATGGGTTGAATTATTATGTCTGCGGTTGCGTTGAGCACGAGGGCTCCTGCGATGATGATCCTGGAACAAGATGAGGCCTACGTAGTAGTTTAAAATGCACTCTAATAGATTTGGAATTTGGATGATTTCCTATTATTTCAGCAACACTATTGGGGTGTAAATGAATTATCTTATACGGACCTTTAAATACTGGCTTCGTTTTATCGCTGCGCGCCGTTTTCGCCACCTGTTTATAAACAACTTCACCTATTTTAAACATTATGTCCTGTGCTTCCTGGTTTCGCTTGGCTATAATCTGCTCCTTATTTTTGGACATATGTGCGGCAACACATTCTTGTACAGCCTCAGCGTTCCTACGATGTCTTATAACATAATCTTGATAAAATTCTTTAGGATAAATAAGTTCTAAAGGATTTCTAGACGCTGTATGGCCAAATAATAGCTCGTGTGGTGTATATCCTGTTGTAGTATGTATTGTATTATTGTATGCTATAACGGAATATTTCATGATGGTTTGTATAGGGTCTTCTTTATTGGTTATCCTTTGTATTCGTATAATTTCACCTATAGTGGAATGGAATCGTTCTATAGGAGAGTTAGAATTTGGGTTGTAGGGCGTTGTAAAGTGTATGTTGATGTCATGTAATGCGCATATGTCTTTTATGACATCATTATCAAATTTGCTATCAGAATCTGTCGTAATTTTTGTAGGTAATCCTAGTGTAGAGAAAGCTTGAATTAATGCATCTGCTACATGAATACTACTAGAGGCATTTAAAGGTATTACTTGAACGTATTTAGAAAAATTATCTATAATGGTCAAAAATGTGGCACCACCTGTGGAATATAGATCCATAAACATGTGTTGCATAGGCTTTGTAGGTGTTTCAGTAAGAGCTAACGGGGGTTTTAATGGATTTCTCTCGTATTTACTTTTAAGACAGGTATCACATTGGTTAATAAATCGTTGTATTGTAAGCAGCATATTAGGCCAGTGGTAATTTCTATGTATTTGCTTGTATGTTTCCTGAATGCCGCGATGCATAGTCTTACCTTCATGATACTTCTTAATTAATTCCTGTTGCTCTACTTTATTTTCGATAACTGTAATACGCGATGTACATCTGAATAATTTTGGACCTCTTTCGTTAAAAATAGTTGTATATACTCGAGAGAAAGCGAGATACAGATTTTCATCGTAAAAGTAGCAGTGAAAAGTACGATCAGCAATAGTGTGTTCCTTTAAGAACTGAACTATTTCTGATTCTGTGTTATTAATAGGAATAAATACATCTTTTATGACTGTTCTTGTATTTGTTGACCTATCATCTACTCTGTATTTTGTGCCGGGGCTAGACCTTATGTGAAATTGTTTTAGTTGTCTATCTATGGCATCATTTACGATTGGTATACCTTTATTCTCATTATCTGCTTGTGTGTGGTTTGTGGAAGTTAATAGCTCGGGGTCATTTATAGTGGCGTTTTCTGATACCTCATCTCGTTGGGGTGAGAAGATTAGTCCTGATATAATTTCACTGTCTATGTCCATATCACTGCACGAGATCTTGTCCGTCTCAGGTCTGTTGTCAGTATTCGTTGCCGTACGTGTATTGTCAAATATCCTATTTATCATCTCGTCATCTTCATTATCGTCAAGGTTAACAGCTAAAGAATCTATACTATTATGAAAAATTTTTGCTCTTGAAAGGGCGTCAGCGTTGGTATTTTGTTTGCCTTTTTTATAAATTATCTTATAATCATATTCCGCGAGCCTAAGTCTCCAACGCGTTAATTTCGAGTTCGGATCTTTTAATGACATAAGCCATGTTAAAGGTCTGTGGTCGGTGTAAATAGTGAATTTCTGTCCATACAAATAGGGTCGAAAGTATTTTATAGCCCATACAATTGCCAATAACTCTTTCTCAATCGTAGAGTATCGGCTTTCGGTATCCGACAAAGTCCTAGAAGCGTAAGCTACAGGTTTATCTGAACCGATGTCTCCTTGAGAAAGAACTGCACCGAGAGCAACGTCTGAGGCGTCAGTTGTCAGAACAAAAGGCTTATCAAAGTCGGGGTACTGTAATATCGGGGAATTTGTTAATATTTCTTTACATTTATTAAAAGCGTCTAAAAATTCCGGTGAATGTACTACTTTACGATTCTTTTTAAGACAAAGTGTCAAAGGTTTAGTCAGTTTTGCAAAGTCTTTTATAAATTTTCTATAGTATCCGATTAGGCCTAAAAAGGATTTTACGTCTTTGTGAGTACACGGTAAGGGATAGTTAAGTACGGCTTTAATTTTGTCCTTATTCGGTTTTAGTCCTTGGTCCGTTAGTTCGTGTCCTAGAAACTCAACTTGTTTTTGTAAAAATCGAGACTTTTCTAGTTTAATTTTTAAATTGTGGGTTTTAAATCTTTCAAATACTTGTTTTAATTTCTCAACGTGCTCTTGTAGTGACGTAGAAATCACGATGACGTCATCTAAATATGTGAAAACATTTTCAATTCCTCTTAAGATGTGATCCATTAACCTTTGAAATGTACTGGGGGCATTTTTGAGGCCAAATGGCATTCTCAAAAATTCGTAATGCCCGCGTTCCGTTGTAAACGCCGTTTTTTCGATATCGTTAGGGTGCATCTCTAGTTGGTGGTAACCACTAGCTAAGTCAAGGGTCGTAAAGTATTGTGCCCTTCCTAGTCTGTCGAGTATGTCATGGATATTCGGTAAAGGGTATTTGTCCTCAATAATCCTGTCATTTAATCTTCTGAAGTCAATAACAAGTCTCCACGTTACGTTACCAGATGTATCAGGTTTCTTTGGTACTATATGCACTGGGCACGCCCAAGGTGAAATACTTTCCCTAATAATTCCCTGCTTTAACAGATTTTCTACTTGATTTTGAATTTCTTTGCGTTGTTTGGGTGGTTGCCTATAACTTCTTACAAAAATTGGTGTTTCATCATTAAGTCTTAATTCATGCTTTACAGAATGTGTAAATGACAATGGAATATTATCAGAAAAAAATATCTCTCTGTATTGATAACAAATCCTCATTATTTCTCGCCTTTCTTCTTCATTCATGTGATCATTATGAATATTTTTTAAATTTTCACAAAGTTCCTTATCTAAATCTAAATCTGTCCTTAAAAAATTTACTTCGCTATGCTGATTAATCATATTTTCGAAAAATGGTTTAAGCTTATTCGGATATTTATTTAAAATTATTTTCTTTTCATCAGTAAAATTTATAACAGTTGTCTTAAATGCCCCATTCATCACGTCCACTATTGCTGCTGGAGATCTTAACCCCTCAGACCAATAGTGATCATCACATAAATACTGTCCATCAGCGTAGTTAGTTTTAACCACAATAACCTTTTCACACTTTGGTTCTATTCTAATGTTTCTAACTGGGTAGTTTAAGTAAATTGGTATATTTGCATTTGGTGTATGTAATAATCTGTCGCTTAAATTAATTGTGCAGTTAAGCTCTTTTAATAAATCCATACCTATTAAGCCCCTATATTTAGGATCGAAATCGAATAATAAAAATGTGTGTGTTTTATTAATGTTAAATTCCACCGGAAGGGGAAGTGACGCTACAAGGTCGTGTTGAGTGACTGCATGAGCGCTCCTTACCTGAAATGGTTCATGTTCAATGTAATTTTCAAATTCCGTGTTTTTTATAACAGCTGGTGAGATCATGCACCGAGAGGCACCTGTATCCAACAAAAATTTGCCTCCAAATTCATTTAAAATTATATAGGGCAGATGGTCCTTACCGTAATGGTTTACGTTGATTGTTTTAGCTAAGTCTGTTGGTCGTCTTCGACGTCCTGGGTAAAATCCTCCTGGTACGTTTCTTCGTCCACCAAGGCTGGGAGTGACACTTCGTGTTCCTCTGTGCTATTGTTTTCATAATACTCACCTTGCGTGTAGTAGGGTTGCTCGCTAGACGAATAAAACAGTTGTTGTGCATACTGCGGCTTTTCCGGCTTATTCACTGACCTCATAGTGACGTCAGATGTGTCTTTTGGAAAGTTTACCTGTTGATGTGGTATATTCTGTTGTTGGCGTCTAAAGTTTCCAGAAGTCCTAAAGTTTCCTGAACCACTAGGTCTAGAATTCGGCTGACTATTGCCGGGTGATACTTGTTTTCCTGGTGTGTTATATTGTGGTTGTGTATTAAAATGTGTTGGAATTGGTTGATATAGCTGTGGTCCAAAATTATGCGGGTTTGTATTAAAATGTGTCGGAGTTGTTTGGTATAGTTGTGGTCTAATATTAGGCTGATTTATCTTTGACTTTGCTTGCGAATAAAACTGATTTTGTTTTTTATAATTTATTTTGGCTTCTTCTTGCCGTGCTATTACTATGGCCGACTCAAGTGTCTCCGGTTTCATTATTCTAACGCCTAAAGATACCTGAAAGTCTAAATGGTTCGTATATTGTTCTATCACCATCTCTTCATAATAAGTTTTATCAGTGTGTTTACCTACTGAGTTTAAAGTATCGAGCAACGCCCGAAGTCTCCTACCAAATGTTTCTGCGTCCTCATTTTTAAAACGAAACGTTCGAGTCAGTTCTTGCATTACTTGAATTTCATTTCTAGGTTCCCCTAATCGTTTTTTTAAAGTATCTTTAATAGCAGCCCACGAGGTCAAGGAGTCCTCATATGCAATTGCGTCAGTTGCAGCTCCAGCTAGTCTGGATTTTATTAAACATACTAACGTGGGATGTGCTTGCACATTAACATCGAAAAGTGTTAATATATTATCTACTTGCCTAATATAATAGTTTAATAATCGGGGATTGCCATCGTATTTGGGTAGTAGTTCCCCAACTACTTTAATCAATTGTGCCGACTCCGTAAGCGACATAGCGTGAAGTTTTATATTTTACAAGAATCAAAAGACAATAGCTCGGATATCGGATGACCGCGCTTATCTGTTATGATTCACTGTACGGTGTACGTCTATAGCAATTTTAGCTTACGACAGAAACACTTTAACACAATATGATATATATAAAAAAAAAATACACAATATAGACAGGAAATATGACAAAAGGAACTTGGATAAACGAGAGTACTCACCAAGCCAGCATTCTGCCTCTCCTGCCGAGTCTTGTTGTAGGTACACCAATTCACCCACACAGGATCTTCAATTTTCAGAAAGTCCTTTCAAAGAGTTCGTACACGCACTTTAAGTTCTTATTATGATCGCGGTAGTAACGACTTAGAAACCGTTCACTTTGCCGAAAATTTTATCCGACGAAAAGTGCCGCGATCCTACCGACTGCGCCAGTTATGATAGGCGGTACGAGTTTAAATTAAAAAAAGATTTATTTTAAAAGAATTATAATAGGTGTTTACACTTATGGTTCTTAAACAAGACTAACTTAAAATTAATTAAAGTAATAATCAAGTTGGAGTCACGCCGTCGTTTCCCACGATCGCAATCTGCATGGTCAGCGATCCCACGGTCTGTATCCGCCGGTCCCAAGGCTTATGACGTGGTAACTCTGTTTGTAATGTCAAAATAACAGTACTTTTTTTACTAAATGCGTATGAAAGTATACACGATACCTATAATAAAAAACACATTTTTAAAATTCTTGTCTGTCTGTTTGTTCCGGGTAATCTCCGAAACGGTTGGACTGATTTCGACAGGATTTTCACTGGTAGATAGCTGATTTTATAGGAAGTAACTTAGACTACCTTTATTTTAGAATAAGAGTTAGGGGAACAACTGGTCATGGCGAATCAATTTGGGCGCTTAAAATGGCTTACGCTGAGTAAACTATAGAGATACAGCAAATTAACGTACTAAATAGTTGTAGACATTAAAAATACCTACAAAAAAGTCAGGGAGAGTATACATCTATCTTCTAAGGAACACCCACAATAAGCATTATTGTCTTTAAAATAGCCGGGAGCGGCGGAGCAAGATTCGCGTGGGCATTCTGTAGTCCACGTGAGCGAAGCCGCGGGCACAGCTAGTTTATCAATATGAAAGAAAATTTAACCACTATTTCATTTACGTTATATAATAAGCATACGGATAATTATAATAAATATTCACAACAATCTTTTATTTCATACACACATTCTTTATGTAGGTATAAATAATACTGAGAATAGATTCGCTTAATGTCAGTATTAGATTCAAGTAGGTAGCGAATAGCGAATATCGAATCGGTGACGAATACCAAATAATAAATACGGGGCCTAATACGAGTTAACTAATGTATCCTTTATTAGTAATACCAAAATATCAGCCTATTAAAACACCTCTAGACTTGACCATTTTTTGACAGTTATTAAAGATGGAAATAGTGATTGCATCAACGTGACAAGCCATTATTGATCATTTTTAATACTTTAATTAGTATCAATTATCGATTTTTAAAACTTCAATGTTCTCAAGCTTTCGTAGTATATACATAATATACAAAGTTGCGAACAACAAGATGGTGGCCTCTTTGTTAGAACAATCTAGGGAAATTTTGTGGGATCCCAAAATGCATGCTCTTAGTTAGTATTTATAATCCACTTCAAAATGCACAAAAATCAAA